>VZSZ01009469.1:0-33189 GCA_013398815.1 Ibidorhyncha struthersii | reverse complement strand
CCCCCCTCCCCCTTTTTTTTTAATCTAGGGTCATTCAGAAGTTTGCAACATTTTTTATCTTTTCCGAGAGAACAAAGACCAGACCCATCTCATCTCAAAGATGCTGTATCTGGATTTAAGAGTGCAATAAGGTCACTCACAATTCAGCTAGTGTAGATCTGCCAAGGTAAATCAGGGCTCCTGTAGGGCTCTTCTCATACTTGGGCAGCTTACAAAACAATCTCAGAAATGAAAGAACAGGATCTTCAAAACCTGTTTGTGTGTTTGCAAAGCACTGTGCTTACAGTCTCGTTTCTCTTTGTCTAGGTTAGCGTTACTGTCTTTTCACTTAGATTGAGCATCTTCATCACGGTCAATTACTGCTTTGGAAGAGTATTTTGAATCAACGCAAAATTAGAAAAAATTTTTAGAAGGATTTTTTCAATGAGTTTTTCTCTATGGCAAATTTAAACTTCATTCCATTTCCCACTAGGACAAACTTTTTCTCTGGTCTTCTGAGTAAAAAGGTTTATTTGCATTATTTAAAGATCCCAGAAGAAATACATTTTTTTTCCCCCGGCTTTTTTTGGTGTTCAGATGAAGTCCTTTTCTGCCTGTGGTAATACTGAGGATTCATTTTAGGAAAATAAATATTTACTGCATCATATTGCATCATAATGCAAATCTTAAGTTCGTACATATTCATAATTAGACAACTGAAGGACCTCAGGAGAGTGATTCCTAGTGGGTTTTGTGTTTTGTTGTGGTGGTGTTTTTTTTTTTAACTAAAATTAAAAGTACATTGCTCCAGCCCTACAGGATGTATTCCGTTTAATAACCAAATGTCTGTGTACAAGATCCTTCTTTCCAGTGGGATAAGCTGATGCAGACCATCATCTACATAGCGGAATAGACTATCCTGGTTTACAGCTGGCAGTGTTTCCTATCTGCATTCAGGAGTTGTTGGGCAGGCAGACAAGCCTGCCTAGGAGTGTTTCGGATCTGGCCCAGTTCTAAGGTCTCTTTCTCAATGGCTGGGTATTTAAGTGCTCGTGGCACATAACTTCAAAGCACATAATGTAAGGCTAGTCATGATGGGTCCCTGAAGCTATAAAAAGATAGTAAATTTGCATGAAAAGGTTTAATGGTCTGGAAAGCCATAGTAAAATGGAATCAGTAAAAGGGTCTGTAAAGAAATTCACTGAGCCTGCTGTGGGGATTTCCAGGAGCACTTACTTCAGTAGGCACCATGCGCCGTTCAGTAGTGCCCTGCTCCTAAAAAACACATTGGCTGCGAAAACACAGTGGGCCTATTGAATTTAAAATACAGTTTGAAACTTCCTTAGTAGGGCTAATATAATGCTCACGTTTTTGAGACATTGAGTTATATTTAAATAACAAAGTTTCAGATTTGTTTGAAAGCAGAACAGATTGCAATTTTAACAAGTCATGGAGAAGTTGTATTCCTGAGAGGAACAAAATGGTCAGAAACATCTTTATTTCAGTTCAAAGATTATTATATTCTGTTTTGCTTTCCTTAAAAAAAAATCTTTTTAAAATATAAGCAGAAAAGAGAAAATACAGGAAAAATAGCGCTTTGAAGGCTTAGCAAAAAAAAAAAAAGAACAGAGGAATAGAAGATAATGATAAAGATCTTGCAGAAAAAAACTTCTTACAGTCAAACGCAGCAGCCAAAACTAGGAAAACTGAACTCAATAATCACCAGGAACTCTCATCCTGAAAATACAGGTATGGAGATTTTCACATGTAAGTTGTGCCATAGCTCAATCACATGCTCAAAATTGAATATATTTAATGAGATGCAGTCCAATTTTCTCTTTCCCCGATAGCCCGGCCAACTTTACTGGCAATTTTTACTAGACCAAAAATGAACTTTACCAACAAATTAAAACTCGAAGAGCTCCAGAGCAACTTTTAAAATACAGATTAATGGCAGCCAGTAAATTGGCAGTCAATTAACTTGAGGTGAAATAAACAAACTCCCCTGGCCCTGTGCTTTGCCCTTCTTCGGGTCCTGAAACACCTTACACAAGACGTGGTGATACCCCCTTCGGATTGAGTGCTGCGGGGCGTGAACATTTGTTCCAGTGTTCGTTTTTCGTGCTCAAGAGGGGTTTTTCAGTCCATCTCCAGGGCTGCAAGTTCTGCAGGGTTAAAAAGTACTTCATTTAGTTTAGTGTGTTGCGGGAAGGATCAAATAGAAAAACTTGATTTTCCCAGAGAGTCTAATTACATTAGACACTTACCTGTCAATAAAATTACATTAAGTAGCTATGAAAATCTTTAGATGTCTACATGCCTGCTATAAGGAAATTAAACGCCAAAAATCAACCCCAGGATGTTTTTAAATCAAAATTCTGCTCTAATTAAAGTGTGTGACTGGACTATTTAACGTAGAGCAGTAAAGGAGATTAATACCAGGCTCCTTCTTCCCTTGCTCATCATTGAACAGTGATGAACATTCAGTGAAGAAGATATTATCTAGAGTTAAGCCTTCTTTCTTTTCTACAGCAAAGCCTTCTTCAGTTCTGCCTTTTGTGGACTTCAAAAGAGATGGGGTAGATAAATTTTTCTCCATTGTAACTAGACCCGTGCTTCCTCATAAGCACCGATGAAGAGTTCCTTCTCAATACAAGTATCCAAGCAAAGATTTGTGGCCACCACTCTCACCTTGTAAGTGCATGCCCTGCCTGGCAGTAGGTTTTAAAGCACTAGAATGAATAAATAATTCTACAGATCTATGCACAACAGTTAGTTTTAATGGCAAAAAAAAAACCCAATCAAGTGATTTTATGAGCCCCAGTTAAAAGTAATTATACAGTATAAGTGCTTTAAGTAAGTTAATGAGACAGGCAAATCTGATAACGAATTGCTGTCTCATCATAAGCTTCCTTTCAAGTTAATTCAATCTTAACATTTCAGGACACTGTTCTGCATTGCTTTGCTCTCCACTGAGTCCAACCTCTCCCCGTTCACATTCGTCTCACTCCATTTAGTGCAGGGGGTGCGGAATTTAGCTGTTTGCATTAGTAGGTATATGGTTAACAAATTTGGTGTTACAAAAAAATGACGATGGCATTAGGAAGCAAACAGCACTAATTCGAATCAATTTTGCTATTTCCTTCTAATTTCACTGTGTTATTTATCTTAATTCTAGGGTGTTTATCTGAATGTGAAATACTGTCTGTGTGTTTATTAGGAAGCTGAGAAACCAGTTTTGTAATTATTTGCATGTCTTCAATAGCATTTTCAAGTACGCACATAGCAGAATACTGATTAGCTCTTTTGTACGTAATAGGTGTTTTGGTTGGAATTGGTTGTCTGCAGGTAATATTGAAGAGAAAATAAAGGTAGGGTGGGGTTTTTTCAGCCTCTGATCTTCGGTTAGTGTAGGAGTCTTCCAGGTACCACTTCTTCCTTGGGCCTATCCTCACCCAGTGGAGTGAAACAGTGGGGTCATTGCTGGTGGAATCTCCTTTGCCTGAAAGCAGAATGTCAGAAGGGAGCAAGAAATCGAGGCAATAGCATCTGACGTTTATGACCTTCTGAATTTTAGGTTGCTGTCTCATCTCACAGCTAAAATGGGAAGGTTTCAGGTAAGGTAGTCAAAAAAGATCTGGCAATATTCTTGGTCCTTATTTTCCCAGCCAGTCTCCTTTTAAACTTGGTATGAAACCAAAACTCACTACACACTGTTTGGAAATGTATTTGTTAAGATCAATGAGTAATTTGATCAGTGTATCTAATTGCCTTTTGCTTCAGTCTCACCGCCTTGATACGGACAAGAACCTTATAAATAATTAGATCCGGTACTAGACTGCATTAATATTATTAATGTATTCTATTTTTTATTTATTCCTTCAACTGCATCGATGGGTGATGTATAGACTGCTTACATGAGAAAAAAGTGATATGCGAAGATATTAAAAAAATGCATATGTACCAAGTAATAAGGAGATTGATAGCAGATATGTTATTAAATTGTACATTTTATTCAGTGAAATCTGTTTCTTCATACTGCCTTTATAACACCTAGTAAATATACAAGAAATGAAGGAATCATTTTTAATTGTGTCTGTGGGTATCGCACTTAATTGGCTATAGAAAAGTGTGCTCTTAAGCTATGGCTGGGGTTTACCCTGATTTTTTTTTTCTTTTTTTCTTCCTTTTTTTTCTTTTTTTTCTTTTTTTCTTTTTTTCTTTTTTCTTTTTTCTTTTTTCTTTTTTCTTTTTTCTTTTTTCTCTTTTTTCTTTTTTCTTTTTTTTCTTTTTTCTTTTTTCTTTTTTTCTTTTTTTTCTTTTTTTTCTTTTTCTTTTTTTTTTCTTTTTTTTGGTAACAGCATATTTTTATGCAAATTCCTTCATATAAATACAGCTACTATATAGAGTAGTTTTGCCAAATCAATAGAATTACCTGGAGTTTTTTGACAATGTTCAAAATACACTTTTATCTTTCTTTTTTGTTTTGTTATTGGGACAGAAAAGTGCTTTAAATATGTTTTGAGAAAGAAGGTTACACTGGATCATCTGTCAGGTCTAATGTTGTCTAATCCAGAGCAGTCTAATCCTCTCTGGGATGACTAGACCAGTAAATTATCCTGAAGAAGGGGTTTATTTCTGTAATACGTTTTACTTTGCAGTGACTGTGTGCCTGACCCTTTTAAGTCTACAGTAAATGCAGACTAGCTTACTGCAATAAAAAGAGCTCACATTTATTGGAAAGTGAGAATATTCACACTGGCAATCACCATGGAGTAGGTGATGTATTATAATTCTACATTCTTACTTCTTTTTTTTTCCAGTTGACCTTTCTGCAGACAGTAAAAGTACAAGCCTGAAGTGCACTCCATAAAAATATCCACTAGATTGAGGAATCCAGTCAACTCTCCGAAGTTGTCTGAGAAAATGTGTAATGTTTCTGTAGCTTTCTTTCTTTTCTCTCGTATAATGGGAGGAGAAAGTCCAGTCTAGTTAGTGACAGGTAGCCCCTCTGTGGATGAAGCCTGCTCTTAATCCAATTTATCAGACGTTTGCAGAAGCATTTGCCCAGGCTTAAGGCTTTGGAGGATGGAGAAGATGGATTTAGAGAAATAAAGCCAGCTGATAGATGTGATCGCTTATTAGAGTTCTTTCATATAAATTATGAAAAATAGCTACAGTGAATTATAGCTGTAGGCTTTCAGATAATAAGCCTTTCAGGAAAAAAATAATGAAACTAAGTGACACTCAGTTCTGAATTTCATTACCAAGCTGAATCATAATTCAAAGTTCTTTTAAAACTTCCAGGATGTTTGGCAAATCCTGATGAAGTTGAGACCAAGTGTGGTCATATTTAACCATTTTAAGTGAGCTTTTTGGCTGCTACTTTACTCCAGGAATATTCGTCTCCAATAAGTTTCCAGGTCATTTCTGTCTGCAATCCATTGCCCAGTACTCTCAAGGTCCAGGGAGTGGAAATTATCTACTGTCAGTTTTGAGGCAAAACTTACCAAAATCGGTAGAGCTCGCGAAAGCCTCCTCTTTCAAGGTAGTACTCCTAGCGAAATCAACAGAAATAGCCTAGCAGGCAGTGAACCAGCCGCCTGGATTCTCCTGTTCCCATTCCCCATTCATCCTTGAAATCGGACTTTCCTTGGCTCCCGATGTCAACCAGCAACAGTAATTTATCCTCAATCCTAATACAGTCTGGGGGATCCCATAGCCACAGGGAATCTCCTGAACACTCTCCATTAAGGATTGTATTAAGGGTTTTTTTGTGCTTGCGTGTGCAATACAATAAGCAGAAGTCTTGGAAAGGACTAATAAAGATGTTTGGAGAGGTCATTCAATGTCTTTTCCCACCAGATTAAAATAAAATTGATAAGTCTCATCTGGTCATTTTAGGGGCTTACATGAAGAAAATACCTTTTTTTGTGTTTCATGATTGTATGAAGTGCAACGCGACACAAAATTTTGTAAAAATAAACACTTCTGCTACTATTTCTTTAGAAATTTCTGCTGTGAATATATTCCTGTTGGAGATAGATACTTCACTGTCCACAATTAATAATAATGCTATTGCCTATACTTAGATCCCAAAGCCAGTACCTCAGCCATGAGGTCTGTTAATGGCCATTGCTGCTGCTGAAGAAATGTGAAGTTTCTGAACTCCGGCAAAGTTTAGCAGTTGGATAGAAGCATCTCCTGAGAGCAAAATATTATACAGCAGCAAAGGATGTAGGTGATAAAGGAGTTCTATAAAAGTGTTGGTTTAGTGCTCTGTCATGATTTTAAAACATTCCTATATTAAGACTTACTGCAAAAAGGAATAGGGTTGAAAACAGAGAATATTAATATAGTACTGCATGGCACCATGGTATAGTGTGTTATCATGTCTTCTTTTGGAGACTGTGAAAAGAACAAGCAGAGGTGATGAGCAGCCTTGATATAAGGAATGCCTGAATAAACTAGAGCTGTATCATTCAGAGAGCAATACCTGAGAGACATTGTGGTAGGGGGTGTATATAATTATGAATGACCCAGTCAAAGGGAATAAAAAATGGGTGTTTATGACCTTTTCCAGTATGCAACAACTGAAACTAGCAGAGCACAGCTGCAAAGCAAAGCAAAGGGAACGGTCCTTAGTTAAGAGTGACTTTCGTTAGTTGTACAGAATAAAATCTTACACAGGTTCAAAAGGTTGACCTCAGCCATTCATATGTTCTTAAGGTCAAATACTCTTGGTTCTTCTCATTTAAAAGTCCTGTTTTTCCTGTCACCCACGCGTGATCAAACTCTTATTATATTCCATCTACTTATTTGCATCTAATTTAGATAATGTGCTGACATTCTTTACTTGCCTCTGAAACTGTGATTTAATATTGTAATGTAAGATTAACCCTACCCCCGAAAGAACCCTAGCTGAAGGAACGAAGTAGTAGAAACCCCAAGATCACGGTGAGATTTTATTACTTTGCAGTAAAGTTGTTCATGGTATTCCAGTGACTCTGCTCCATTAGGATGCATTGGCATGTCAAATATAATTCAGGTTAGGTTCTGCTATATAAGAAGTATATTGCTTCAGAAATGGCGCTGTATGTCAAGAGGAACGCCAATGAAGTTATGTAAACTTATTCAAGGTATTATGCTGCATTAGTAAGTCTTGCAAAATTTTGCTTGAGGGTTAATCAACAACATGGTTTGAGATCCTTACATAAAGAAAAAATATTATGTAATTCACTGTTCTTGTCTTAGAATCCACCACATTAGCTCTGGTCCTTCACAGATGTCATGTATAATATTTCAGAGTTCTGATCATTCCCCCAAATCCAGAATTTTCTTTTTCATGTTTTAAAAAAACAAAATTAGATGGCGTCCCTTTGTAGACTATGAGAATTACTCGTAAAATGTTCTAAGGGAGTGTATCTCTATATTCTGTCTCCACTGCTTTCCTAAACGTAGGCACCTCTTTAATAATTGAAGTGGTTCAAAACCTGTAGTTTCTTACTAGTTGACACCAAGAACTAAGTGCAGAGTTTCCAGGCTAGGTTTCCATACAGCATAAATGTATTTCAAAGTGTAAAATACTGCTGTTTCTTGAAATAAAGTGCTAATTCACTTTGGTTTTAAACAAAACAGATTTAATGAAACATCATCTTAGAAATGTGTTAGAAATGTGTGAATTCCTCATGTGTCAGCCAGTACTCAAAACACCACTCTGAAGTGACTTTTGCAATTGTTTTAATGGACAAAATTTTGATGAGGGAGTACCTCAGTTTGGGTGTGAATCAATGGTGTTTGCTAGCAGTCCAATCATGCTGAATTAAACCTAAAGAACTATTTTAAGTAAGCACTTTGTGCATATAATTCTAATCGTTTGACTATTATTCCTCTCTTTTTTTAATAAACGTCATAGATATGAAAATACCATAGTCTGGTAAGCATAAATTTTCCATTTTAAACTCCCCAAATATATTGGAAGTACTCAAGTCCTAAGCTGTGAAAACTGCTAGCAAATAAGGACTTTTTTCCCCAAATTAACTCAGTTTTGGGTGGTCTGAATAAGAGATCATCTATTGTCTTAATCTAACCGAACAAGGAAGAAGACAGAAACAAGGGGGATTTAGGGTCAGTTTCAAAGAGCTCACAGTGATGAAATTTTGTGGAAAAAAATCAAAAGGGTGTTTTTTCTTAAACAGTATTTCTGCATTCAGGAATTCAGGGTGTGAGTCTATCCCAGACTGGTCAAAAGCAGGAGCCATCGCACTGAAGTTATATATGTTCAATGTTTGACTGGTATTAAACTGATTTGAGATGACAGACCATTTCCATGCTCTTTCAGAACAGGCCATGTTACCATCAATGTATTTCGGAAATTAATAAATATTACTTGTATATAATTTGCTCATAAATGATAAGCAAGGTTGTTTGTAATAGTAAACGGAGATGTGTGTTTTTCCTTCTAATATTGGATGACAAATAGTAAAGCTATGGAAGATACTCATTACATCTCAGCTATGAAAATGTTCCTCATGTTGTCATGTGAGCACGCGCTCAAGAAGGACCCATTAGGGTTTCTTTAATTTTGTTTTCTTTTTCGTAGGCGTACTTTCTTGTAAATGATAACTAAATTATTGCAGCTTGTATCTTCATGCTTATTCTGTTTGAGTATATTACCTGGCAGATCTTTGCAGCAGCGAGTCTTGGATCGAAATTAACTCGAAAATAGCCTTCAGCATGATAAATATTTGTATTTAGACAGAACCTGGGGAAATCTTTCTAGCCTTTGACGGAGCCCCTAAGGGGAACTGGCAAGTGTATAGTGAATTGAAGTGTGCAAATCTTCAGCCTCACAGCAGATACAGTAAATATGTGCAGTGTAACACAGCAAATAATGTGAAGGCTTTTAGTTACGGAGGTGTGTAAATGTTTACAAATATGATTAACTGCAGAGCACAAAATCCATTCGCAGCATCAAAGGCAAAACTAAAATTACTTTTTCCCACCCCCCTCCAGGATTATGCTGAAAAGAAAAACACGATAGCAAAAGCTCTGGAAGATCTCAAAGCCAACTTCTACTGTGAACTCTGTGACAAGCAGTACTATAAACACCAGGAGTTTGACAATCACATTAACTCTTATGATCATGCTCACAAACAGGTAAGAGGAATCTGCTCACTACTTCAATTTAGTTTCAGGTGGAATAATGAAATAAGATGTCCTTCAGGTGGGCTTGGAAATCACCGTTGAGTTGTGCCCAAATTTCAGGTTCTGGGAAGCAAGATTTTCTTAGAAACAAAACTTAACATGAAGACTTTACAGTCAAAAATTCTGAAATGGAAAGAAAGGGAAATGTGAACAGTTAAATTGTGAAGAGGAACAGGGAATGATGAAAAAGGTGATTAAAAGTGTAAATGTACAATTTCCTTGTTATCAGTTTAATTTTGCACATAAATAAATACTGTGGTATATCTAAGAGATGACTTACTGGGAAGCAATTGTTGCAACAGATACAGATAGGAAATTTGACATACTCTTTGGTAAAATTTCTTTTAGTGCGGATAATTCTGAAGTGGACTATGATTTTACTTGAATGCACTGAATATAAAAAAACCCCATGGTAATGAAAAGTTTCTGGCTCAGCTCACAGTAATATATGTTAGCTTTAAAACATTGGTATTTACATATTTAACCACCACATTTTATCACCGTGTTTCCAAGTTGCGTGTCCTACTTTGGTAACAGAAAAGTAGTGCTTCCACAGAACAAGAGAGGCAGTGCATCCCAGTGCAACGTCCTGGTCTTTGGAAGAGTCAGGACTATGTAATTCAGAGGAAAACACAATGCATCTTGACTCCACCAAACAGATACATAATGATAATGTAAAGATATGTAATAACTGTACAGGAAATTTCTACTTAGTCCACTTAACTGGTAATTATTCTGTATCTTCTTTTTTTTTTTAATCTGGTGAAATCATATGGTTGTGGATCTGGATTGATTGCTTTTCATTCTAATTGAATCTCCCCTCGTGCTGTAGTTCTGCTCAGGGTGAATGTAGATGAGTTACGACACATGTTTTATATCTGTATTATGTAAGCATATGATTTGCTTTTCTTTCCTTCAACACTTCTCCCTGAAACATTTCCCTTTCTCTCTCACTGGTATTTTTATTTAGCCCATAATTTACACTGTCAGCGTGAGTGTTAGATTTAGTTTTGAGAACTGCGGAGATGTGGAACTCGGCAGCAAAAGCAATCTATGAGAAGCTGGAGGGAAAAATATATTAGATAAGAAATTAGCAGGTAGCTTCATTGCATCCTATAGATATTTATTATGAGTTGCAAATATTTTTAGTTAAAATGCAGCTGGAACTGATTCTTCAGGTGTTATGTTCACACGGCAGCACCTGATTGGAAGGCAGGAAAACAGAAATGATGGGCAGAGTCTTCTCCACTTGAACTCTCTTAGGATTTTTATTTATTAATTTTTAAGTGCTCTGAAGCACTTTTAAATAATGAGAAACTGAAGGCTGCAGTGTTTGTTTCTCCATTCAGTATTGATGAAAAATTGATTTTGAAACTGATGTCAGGTGTGAGACTGAACAGGGACTTGTTTCCAGTGGTTTGCATAGTTATTCTCATCTGATGGCTTTAGACAGGAGATGGTGGGCACTGCATCAGAGTCTGACAGAGCACAGCAGATCCTATCTCTCCATCTTTTCTGCAGCCTGTGTGTCTGTGTTTGCATGTGGCTTTGTGGATGTGCTAGGTGAAACACAGGAAGCCATTCTCTTCCTCTGTGAGATGTCCACAACTCTAATCTCCCTGGTAGAAAATCACACAAAAGTTTCTGGTTTTCCATAGAAAAAAAATGTATGGATGCTTGTTTGGGCAAAGTAACAATGTTCTATGATATTATGGGCAAATAAGACTATTGATTCCTGAGATTAAAACCTTAAGTCAAATGTAACTCTTCTGGAGTGTTTTTTGTGGTGGTTTCTACTGCTGTTATACAGAAAAAACATTCCTCTTCCTGTATTTTGGGTGAAAAAGAGAGCAGGCAGCATATGCTGCAGTGTAGGCTCACTCAGATTTGCTCAGTTTTCAAGGAACTTCATACCACCTGCTTTTTTGAGTAATCTAATTAGAGCCATTAGTGCTAGAGCAGGTGCTATTGTTGAATGCTCTGATTTTGTCTTGAAACATCCTACCTCAATGGCAGAAGTTTTCCAGCAGTTCAGTAGGCTTGAGAAGAACAGATAATCCTGTCTTTGGATTTTGCTTCATATTTTTCTCTAACTTTCTCCCTTTGATTACACCTTTCTACTAATATTGGACAGGTAAGGGGAAGCACTTACTAGAAAAAGTTTTCCGTGATCCAAGAATAGTTATAAACTTACGCAGCCAGTTCAGTTTGAGTGATCCCAGCTCCTGACAGTGGTTTCTATATGATCAAATGGATGAAAGCTCTGCCTAAACCTGAGTTCATCCCAGCTGTTCTGAAAAGCTATATTTAATCCTAATTAAGCACTCTGTTATCACACCATCTAAGCCATGGGATGGTTTATCAGAGAAAATGTTTGTAACAGCTCCTGTATCTCAGTTTTATTGTAGAAGATTTTCTTTGTCTTTCCATAGATTCAAAGTTTGCTAGCACAGAAAATTTACAGGATTTAAAATAGAAGATTTTATAATTATGTGGTTTTCCTCCATTGGATGGGGGGCCCTGTACTCTCTGGGGTTGGTTGTGGTTTGATTTATTGTGTCTTATAGCTTCTAAATACCCACTGACATAGTATGAGGTTCTTCTGACTGCTCCAGAAAGAAAGGATAGGAATAGGGCAAAACTAATTTTATTTCCTAGGACCCAAAGGAGTTCAGACCAGTGTCTCAAGATCTCTACTACCTCTGTTAATGTTTTCTTGTTCTTAGCTTTGACAATATGGTTTGGAGAGCAATATCTGTAGCCTTTATGAAATACTGGAAAAGCAACCTGCAAGCAGTCAGCAGTAATGGAGAAAAATGAACTCTTGTTTGCTTTGAAANNNNAAAAGAAAAAAAAAAAACAAAAATATAGTGCAGGTGTCTTTAAAAACTAGAATGTTCTGGGCTCAATACAGAGAGAACTAAGGCAGAACCACTATTATTTAATATAGTAATGAGAGAATTGCTACTTGATGATGATGGTCTGAAATCATGGACTAGAGCTTTTGAGACCCATGCCAGGACTTTACAAACATCCGTATGAACTTATGCAGCATTTCCTAAGTATTTGGAAGTGCATGGGGAGCTCTCTGAAATGCTGTGTTCATGCAGGGTGAAAAAAAATCCTGTGTTCCTCAAAATGCTGTGGTTTTGATAAATGTGGCTGAGCATTAAGTCTAAGGCTCTGAATGACCTTTGTCTCATAGCCGTTCAGAGTTGGTGAGTTGTTTTGTCTTGTCAGTGAAGGCTGGATCACACAGCTAGGTCCCTTTCATCAGTCATTCCTCGAGAGACTTTTGTTGCTATAAGAACGAAGAGGTTTTATTCCTGTATTTGAAAGTTTTCCTCTCCATTCCAGAACTTCTGATTAATTGCCTAATATTACAGCAGTGCACCCAGGCTTGGTGCTTTTTCCTCTCCCAGGAGTGCTTTCCCAAATATCAAACAACAACAACAAAAAAGCTGTGATGAAAAATAAAATTAATAGCCCTGATGTATTTGCATCTGGATATGCAAATACAATCAATTAAGTAAATGATAAGTAGGCATTTTTCCCCACAGAATCAGAGGTCATTTGTCAAACTCTGTCTCCCTGGATGAAAATGATCTCCCAGCTCTAAAAATGTATTTAAAATTGTATGGAGGTACTAAGACACAAATTATGCACGAAGACTAAATTAGTAGTTGTCTTCTTTCCCTATTCGAGACACAGATTTCTCCTGTCTACTTTTTTCTCCTCTCCCTACATGTTTTTCTTTGCACATTTGTTGAGAGCTCAAATACAAAGAGGTTAGAGAATATCAAATCCAAACTTTTGTCATCATTATGTGTTTGAATAAATATTTCATGGAATATAGGTGAAGAAAACAAAGTTTGGAAGTAGAATTGCACTAAGGGTGTACCTCCTATGAGGTATGAAGCATATTAAGTATAAAGTAAGAGTAGTATGTAGTATAGCACATCTGTGGATGCCGGTATTCTCAGCAAAGATAAGTGGATGTTATTTGTTGTTTTGCAATTTAAAAACAAAGCAGCAAATCCTTGTAGTGATCATTACATTTTTAAAAAAGAAAAATCTCATTGTAGAGTTAGTCCCTTTTAAAAAAGAAAAGATCCCATCTCTTCTACTTGGTTAGTGCCTGCAGAGGGTATAGTGCGATGCATCTGCTGGTCATGAGTAGGTCAGTTCAGGGCACAGCAGCGGATCTGCTCACAGGCCATCTGCAGCTTCTGGGATAGCCAGAGTTTGTATCTGTTCGAAGGGAAATGCGACATGTACTAGGAGACTTGCAAAGTGAAAGAAATTAACTATTTACTGGGAGCCAACAGTACTTTATGTTGTTTTTTTCAAGCCTGCTTTTTGCAGGTTGGATCTCACCGGAACTATTTGAATCAGGCTAAGACAGAGGCACCCATGTTGTATACCGTCTTGGAAATGCAGAAACATCAATTCTCAAAAAAGTGTCCCAGTACAGAATAAAACTTTAAGAGCTTCAAGAATGTTCTGAATATTTGCTTCCTAAGCAAAACAAACGTGATATGTAGTGGGTCAGAGTTTTGGGGATGTTCATCAATAAGGGATTTCATAAAAATAAGAGTATTAAAAATTCTTTTTCTCAAGTTTTAAGTGTAGCCCTTCCTGTGGATAAGCTGGAGTTGCTTACCTGATAGAATAATTGTGAAGGAGATCACAAGGAGCGATGCAGAGCAAGACAGCACTCATTTCGTTACATGCGTCCGGCTGTGCTGGGCTCTACTTGATGGGATGTGCCTGAGAGGGGAGGCTGGAGGCAGAGCCCGAGGCTGGAGGCAGAGCCCGAGGCTGGAGGCAGAGCCCGAGGCTGGCTGCTCTCAGCTGTCCTCTTACCCTCTCCCACTGGTCAGCAGCCCCGCTATAGCCCCATGCTGCCTGACATCGCATTGTATTTTGCCGGACCTTGCTGTGCACTGAGCCCAGCCAGGAGGGATGTTTAAGATGACAAAATAGACAAGAAGGCCATGGTGAGAATTTATGTCTGTGAAAATCCCCGAGGGTGATAAACTAAATCACTTCTTCAAGCGCCACCTAGGCTGGTCTTGGATCACAAGAATGCCCTTACAGGTGTCTCGGTGCCAAGCTCACAGTGTCTTGCGAGACTGAGAGGGTGGGTGTCTTTCTGCTTGGAGAGTGGGGACGGGCAGCAGGAAGGCAGTTGCAGTGCCAGCAGCTTCATGCCCTGGTGGGGAAAGTGTGACCCCAGCACGTGCTGTTGGGTGGAGCTTGTGGGAAACTGGGGTGGGAGGCACTTGCAGCATAATTTTTTCCATTCCTTGCAAGTGAAAATAATTCTTTGCAATACATCTTGGTGCGCTTTCTCTTCTTTGTAGCTGAGTGACTTACCACTTTTAAGAGCAGATAGGATTCTTGCAGCTGAATTTTCTGGAATGGAGAAATTTTATGTGCCTTCCCTTGCTTTAGCTTGTTTCTCACGTTAAAAGAGAGCGACATTTCGGTGTCTCCTTATAGGCAGGCAGTCTTAACTTTCTGAATGTTAAACAAGGATACATGAGGATTTAAACATTTTTGTTTCAATCAGTCTTTTGTAGCTCTTTCTTACCTTTATTATCGCCTTCCCAGCATGTAACTTGGCATCTTTTCCTATATTTTGTTTTTTCCCTCAGGAAAAGATAGTGATCTTTTTAGCCTTTTTAAATATTAAGGGAACACGAACAAATGCTAAGCTTTGTGTTCATATGCATATGTATAATTATAATGCACATACAACCACAAAATGACCCACTCTTCTTCCAAACACACACTGCTCTATCACTGTATTTCATTTTTTCCCCCATGAATATTGCACTATTTAATGGTCTTTTGTGATTGGATTGGGGTTTGTTTGTTTGTATTTTAGTAAAAAGCTTCCTTTTCAGTTTTAAGCATTTATACTGACAGTAATACTAAAAAGGGTCTTCGCCAGACCTATTAATGGTAGCTCAGCACTGCTGGTAGCATTGGAACAGAGTATTGCAATAAACACTGTGCTTCATTTCTCAACTCCTTTGAAAAAAAAAAAAAACCCCANAAAAAAAAACCCAAAAAAAAACCCCCAAACAAACAAACAAAAAAAACCCCAAACCAAAACCCCAACAAACCTGCTGCTGTTACTCTGAAGAGAAAGGCAAAACTGCCAACGTTAACAGGACCACAGTGGGCCATGAGGGAGGAGGGAAACAGAAATGAGGGTCTGTGGTCCTCTGCAATGTAACGATGTTCCCAGAGCAAATGCTGGAGAGCCTCTTTCTGGATGGTGGGCTGCTGAGAGTGCTGCTCCTGGGGTCACCCCTGAGTGCAGGCAGATAATTAGCAGCAACAGGAAGGCTTCAGGAAAAGGGGAAATATAATGCCACTGCATTAGGGCACAAAGCCACTTGGAAAGTGTTTTGCTGATCTGTTAGTAATGTGTCTGCATTGGAAGGCTGCAAATGATAGTCTGTATTCTGCTTTACAGAATGTATTTTAAAATTAAATAGTTAAGTTCTGTTATTTATGAATATTTCAGTATATGTAGAGAGAAACTTCACACACTGTTTCCTGAATGAAAGAAAAAAAATCATCTATTTTCCTTCCAGTTTGTATTTTACTTATAAAATTTAATCCCAGAAATTGGCCTCTTGATTAGTGGCAGTGTAACATAGTATTTAGGCACTCTTTAACTAAAAACTTGTACTGGAGGGTTAGATGAGGATATTCTTGAGTAAAACATTAATACAGCAAAATCCAATTTTGTTGCCAACTAGCGTTCTGTTTCCTCATTACCAAAAAAAGACATATCACTATGTTCCTGCCTTAGTAATCATAACAGAAAAGATACTGCATAATGTTTTCTGTTTTTCATGTTTGGGAAATTCTGTTCTGTATTACTGCTTGATTAACTAATTGACTTATTTTTTCTGAAAAAGTGTTTTTAGAATTAACATCATTGCAGTAGAGAAGTATATACCCTGTCTCTCCCACTAATGGCCTGCAAACAGAATATTGACCCCAGGCACTGAGACTTCTGATTCCATGAGAAGCCTGTTCTTTAACACAGGAGTAGCCTTACCTACCTGCAACCCTTCCTGAGCTTAGAAACCTCGTATTTACCCTCAGTTCTTTCATGTTTTTCTGTTTTGAATTATTGCAGCCTTCTCTTTCTGCCCTTTTCAATATCCAGATCGGTCTGATAACCTGATAAATCAGTAATGTTATATTTCCATGAAAAAAAAAATTACAAATTTAATTCAACCACCCATTGCTCATTTAATACTATTTCCCAAATCTAGATTGAGCAAGTTACTTGAGGGGGTGGTGGGTGGTGGAATACAGCCCCAACGCAAAGAGGGAGGGAGGAAGAAGGGACAAGAAGAAACATGGTTAACTCTGTATATCTCCCAGGCATGCCTTTCTACTGTTGTGTGGTTCACTCTTTTATTTAAAACCATACTCATAAATTTCAGTTCAGCGTTGTCTTTTTAAATCAATTTGTGAAACTTTCTGCATGTAACTTAGCTGAACTTGAGGCTAATTTTAAATTTTGCTATACCATATCAGCATTTATCAGGTTTCTGCTGTTTGGCCAACGCTGTTGCAAAAAAACCCCAACTTTTTTCCATTCAGCACTAAGATAAGAATGGACATAATAATTAGGATTTGAAAACAGGAAATAATATAGTGTTCCAGTACATGATTCCTGAGGCATCATGCATATTGTAATGCATCTTTTGGCATACAATGTTTTGATGGGGAGAAATGATTAAAAACTTGTGTTACACAAACTCAGAGATAGGATGATAGTTTACCTATCACTCGCTTTGTTGTGTTAGGCTATAGATCAGCTAAGCAATTATCTGGAAGAAAAATACTCTTTTTTATTTTCGTTCATTCCGTAACAGAATCAATCTGCCAAAGTTAATTTAAGCGTTACTATGGCTGCAAAATTCAAACCAATCAACAGAATACCTTTTCTATAATTTTCAGAAATTCCAAATGCAGTTCCATTGCTGTCCAGAAAGTAATCAAGTAGAATATAGATTAAGTTTAAGTAATGAATAACATGAAAAGCATTTTGTTACTCCATGGTCTTGAACTGTTAGTGATCATAGAGAGAAATGGTATTTACAATGAAGTTTTAAATTTTCTTAAATGAAGAAGAAACTAGTATGTTGCTAGTAATCTATTAAATTCTGACCTCTCAAGGTGAATCAATTTTTTTTGTAACATTAACATGATTTAATTTGCTAAAACAATTAAGTGGTGCATGTGAAGAGTTAGTACTCCTTCCCTGATGCTGCAAAAGCCACCTTATAGTTTTCTATTTGCTACCAGAAAAAAAAGCTTTGGGATATGTTTTTTTTTCCCTAGGAGCTCTGCCAGAATTATATTTTATGCCCTACAGCTTGTGCATGCTGGTTTACATGTGAGAGTTCATTCTTCATTGGGAAGAACTGCGCAACCTTTTCAGTACAAGCCACAGTAAATCTTACGGTAATTATCGCAGTCTTTGCTGATCCATGCAAAATCAATCCTTCATTCATTTCAGAAAAAAACTTTTTCTTTTTTCAGTGGTGGTTCTGACCTGTTGACAAAACATAAGGTTGCAATCAGCGTTCCCTTTTGTGAAGAGACGTGATGAGACAAACAAAATGTACGGAAGCGATAGTTGGTTTCCGTCAAGTGATGACTCCTGCTCAGTCTACACACCACATGCAGTAGGATATTGGGACCTCTGCAGAGCCGGGGGTTAACTTACGGTACATCCAAGGAAAAGTTGTGTGCCTTGAGCAGACAACTACTGCTGTAGTTTCTTTAGGCAGACCAGTGCTACTCTAGAAACTATAATTACTGTTGTTCTGCATATTTTAATTGCAGTTCAGTAGCAGCTTATGCAGAAATGTCTTCGGGTTCCGAAATAGTTCGAAGAGCATTCAGCCAAGTCTAAAACATGAACTCTTGTTTTTCTTCATTTTTCCACGTGCAGTCAATGCAGTCTTGGAAAAATTTAGCTGCAAAGCCTCTTTTGTGCTTTTGGTTGGCTTTTGGGGTTTCAGCTGTAATGGTTAGCTGGTTGGCTTTTGTTTTGGTTTGTTTTTTTAATTAGTTCTGCAACTACAGCTTTCCAGTAAAGGTCTGAATGGCTCCCTGATTTAAACTTTCTCCACTCTCGCACTGCAAATGAATGAAATAAGAAAGACTTAAATAAGGACTCTGTAAACATTTGAAGGGACAGATGAGGTGAGCGGGAATACAGTCTGTTTTGACCTCTCTTGGCAGACAGGCAGTAGCCGTCGTTTAAGATTTCAAGAGCCAGTGGAAAGAAAAGATAGAATTGTGTCCCTGCTTTCAGTCCTGTTTGTATTTTGGATGCAGCTGAGCCTCTTCCTTCACCTCAAGGGTACCATACACTGTTATTCCAGTAATACCTCCTAGTTTCTCACTGTGCTTTCACCTGTGCTTTTTTATGACAAACATCGTTGTGACAAACTTCAATTATTCTGTAAAGGACCTTTCAATTTCTCCCGAAATCTCCATGTGTGGCAGAAAAGTAGTGCTTCAACATCAAACAATTGAAAGTGTTGATGTCTTTTGGTTGAATGATTTATTTTATTTTTTGAAGACATTCCATCTTCAGAAAACAATATAAATACAAGCAACCTACGTAACTGTGCCTCCCTCTTGGACGCATCCTTCTCTTTCCTTGAATTGTCTGTTCCAACAGCATCTTACATCTTTTCTTAAATTAGAAAATGGTATACTGTAATATAAATAATAAATAATATTAATTCAAGTTCATTCATGATTAATGCTACTACTTTTAAATGCCTAGCTTCTCTGGTATGACTTACTGCTGTTGTCTTGATATGCAGTCTTGATATACCAAATGACACCAAGAGAGAACACAAAAAGTTAGCTCTGCATCTGTAACCCGCCTTCCCTTTTCTAGCACTGAAATTCAAGATTTTTTTTCAAAAAATCTGTTAAATAAAAACCTCCACCTCCTTTAATGCTGATTTTTTTTTTAAAAATTTAACTGCCATTTTTGTATATTTGGTATAGCTATTAAGCGTTTGCTTGCACTGGCATCTGTATGTTCACATCTGGTACAGGATCTCATTGTGTTACATGATTTGTAACTACAGAGGTGCATATCTGCCTACAAATTGCTTGTAATGAGAGCTAGAAACAAAGCAAGAGACTGGCAGCAACAGCATGGAAGAGAAGTGCTACAACAGCACCAGGGGTTAAGGATCATTATCACAGACCTCCGTAAGGAACAGGTCTTCTCCTCCTCACCTCTGTGCATCTTCCTCCCCTCCCCTGGCTGCAAGAAAAGCAGCTGTACCCCTGGCCAAAGGGGGCTTTCGTGAGGCGCACCAGTTACAGGGAGCATTGCAAGAGCAGGGCACTTGTTTAAGGTTACTTAAGGTTATCAGTAGTCTTTGTCTCATGGGCAAAAGGCATGGTATGACACGTTGCTGTCACTAGGTATGATGAATAAATGGAAGGCTATATTGATTTGAAAATGAAGTCACAAATAGGACAAATTAAAAAAAGGCAAAATAAGTGAATGAAGCATTAAAATTATACTTATCAAACTTATCCGTAGTTGTTTTCACTCTCTTTTGCCAAGCAAGCATTAAGCTAACATGAATGGTTTTCTTTCTCTTCTGTTTTGCGAGACAGAGGCTGCTGCCACTTTTCCTTCTGTCTCGTCTCTCTTTGCGATCCCACTTCTCTGCCCCAGTGGGAGTCTTTTCTTCTGTTCCATCTCAAGACTCATTTCTTCCTTAATTAATCTTTCTTTTTTCCTTTGTTTGGATGCGAGTACAATACATGCTACTGATGTGGGTTACTTCATTTTCTTCCCTCATTTCTGCCCATAGTTACATGATTTGCATTTCTAAGGAATACCCCAATTAGTATACTTTCTTGGCATCAGCCTACTGTGTAAGGTTGGTTAAAAGCTATGTATTGTGTAATGAGAAATATATTAAAAATACCATCTAAGTTAAATTATTATAGTCTACCTGTGAGTGTTATATGCTCACTGAAAAAGAACATGTTTGACTCCTAACCTGTCTCACATCTGCTTTGCCAACAAAGGCTGTAACATCTTGATTGAGCAAAGTTTGCTTTGCACAGTGGAAGCTCTAGTCTGAGTTACTCCTTAGACACCAACACTGCCAACATCTACAAATGGCCAGACCCAATATAACTGAATTCAACTCGGATCTCAAAGAGTGAAGAAAGTTTCCAAGGTGCAGGCAAAATCACTGGGGGATTAACAGCTAAAAGAAATATGGCGAATATTTGCAAGGAAATTTTTGTGTTCAGATGCTTTGAAGTAGGTCAGGCCTGAAGCAGATGTCCACCTACCCCATGCCAAAATTCCTGCAAGGCATATGCTATACCCAAGCCTATTTTAGGATCTTTTTTCTTTTTTTCTTAACTCAAAAAAAAGTCAGAGTGAGGAGGAGTGGCTGTCCAAGCAAAGCTCTCGTAACAGCAGAGCAATAGGATTTGCAATGGTGGGAGCTGAGTAGCCTTAAAATGGTAGGTGTTGAATAATCTCACTTATAATGATGAGGAGGGGGGTTACTTTACTTAAATAATGGTAGATAACGTCTTAAATGATAGCTACTCTTTTCCAAATGACTCTGCGGGTAGTGGATTTTCTTTTCAAGCACTGGTCAGGTATCTTGCTTTGGATCTGCACACCTGCCTGGCTATGAACAAAAGGAGGTAGAATAGCTAAGGACTCATCTCTCTACCTTGATTAACAGGAAGATCAACAAGGAAAAAAAAAAGTCATATCGTTTTCCTTAAGCAATAGTGAGGAGAAAAGATCGTCTATTAAAAAGTGTTAGCTTTGGAAGTTTTTTATTCCCTTAAAGGGGATTTAAGATAAAATTCATGGTTTATGTCCCTGTTTGAGTACAGCTTCTCTACCTGCTCATCATGCAATGGAGATTCCCACTACAAAGGGACACCTGTGCCTTCCTCTATGGGTATGAATGGGGAGGTCTGACTCCTTTGCAAGTCCTTCAAGGTACCATCTGAATTAGACATATTTGATTGATTTGATATTAATTTATTGTTAAACAGGCAACTGAGAATAACAAGGTTCTAGCAGTGTATATATCTTTTCTTGGTCTACTGCAGAGGGCAAGCAATTCTGCAGGTGAAACCAACCCAGTTCTTCATTGTTCTGATTTTTTTTTTTTTTTAAGTGAAAGGGAAAAAAAGCATAAGCATGTTTCTGAGCTCAGTTAACTCTTGGGGTGAGCCTCGCACAAACAAGTTAATGGCTCTGTGTGCTGTGCAAGGTCTGAATTAAATGGGGAGTCGGAGTGAGGGAAATGAGGGCAGCCAGTGAGGTCAGGGAGGGAGCGATGCCCTGCCTGCCCTCGTGCTTATTCAGGGGAGAGATCATCTTCCTGCGGGAAGCAGCTGCAGGTGTGCGGGAGTCTGCTCGGCTCTGTGGCGACAGGCGCCCTGAATAAGTGCTTTTCACTCCCCGGGCAGGGATTGTGTGTAGCTGGAGGATGTAAAGTGGTATGGTGTGCCCTTCTGAGCACTTCACTTCAAGCACTCGTTCATATTTGTGAGCTCTGGAAAATAAAAAAATAAATAGCATAAAATACACAGTGTTCATAATAAAAATCTAAAATACTAGTCACTTCTGGGAGCACAGATGATTTCTGCAAAGTAAACTGCCTGGTATGCTACTAAGGAAAATATTTTCTTGTACATTTTTAACTGATGTCATTGACAATAAAATTGCTTGAAATATAAAATAATGGTAGTGTGTTGCCTACCATGACAGAAACTGTAAAAGGTTTTGGCCTTCAGTATGCTTTAATGGGTGCTCTACAGAGGAACTGACACTTCCATTTATTAACTTGTAATTGTCCAAAATAAATCCTGCTTTTTTCCCTCCCAGTAGATTGAAGCCTAGTATATGTTAATTATGCTGGCTCTTCTCCTGGCCTGACACCTTGACAGCTCTTGTCAGCTTTTAAAAGTTATCCTGTATGAAAGCTGTACCTTTACTGTTTATTCTCCCACAATGGCCTTGCCACTCATCTCTTCTGTGTTTTTTAATTCTGACATCAAAGTTTATGCTTAGTGTTGCCCCCTGACAGGACAGCGTTCTCTAATGACTAGCAGTAGGTCAACACTCCGTGTTTCAGAGAGAACGCAAAAAAATTGAATCCAGCATTTTCGTTTGCAAGTGTGCGCCTGCGGCTCTTGCTTTACTAAGGCTCAGGTATTTGCTCTTCATTAAAGAAATGAGGTTGTGCAGTAAACTGATTTATTAGCTATACCACCCAGTGCTCTCATCTCATCAGATCTCACACTGTGCGGGACTAGAGCATCTCATAATTTCTAAAAAAAGACCGCTAATTAACATTTATGTGCTACAGGACATGATGGTACTTCAACGGGTGGCACTTTTTCCTTTGAGTCGGTTTTGGAGCAGTATAATTGTGCTGCCGGAGTTGCTGCCTTCAAGATATAAAACCAAGACCTTGACCACCACGATAATTGAAGTTTCCAGACTGCTTTCTTAGGAGCGAGGGTGGTGACTCCAGTCGTGCACTGGCCAAAATCCAGGCAGGTAATTAGATTCTGTTACATTAATCCCTCCTGCAGCTTCAGCTGATGACAGCAGCTTCTCTTCCCATCCTCCCCATTCAGTGTAATTGGTGTGCACCGTCAGACAGCTGCCGCTAAGTCAAGAGTGGTTGTGTTTCAGTGGTGGATGGTGTGGTACAGATGTACTCCTCAACCCCAGCACCTGGAGAAGAATAAAATGCAATTATTACACTCTAGAATTCATTGCTAATGGAAAGATAGGTTTGGGTAAGGACAAATACTACTCTCTGTATCTGAGTACCCGAGTCACCAGAAGTCACTGGTTTCCATGTTTGAGTCAAATATCAGCAGATGAATGGTGCAGTTACCCTTGCACTAATCAGATCACATTGAAGAGGACACAAGTTAAAGGAAATGCTTTTGCTTCCACCTGCTGAAAGTGCAGTAGCAGAATATTATTTGGGAAAGCGTGATGTGCTTTGGTGTGTTTTTTTGGTTTTTGTTTTTTTTTCTGATGACTACTCTGATGTGCTCTAGAATCTAAGTTTTTCTCTCTCTGACCTGGATGATGGTGAAGTTACAGTAATGTGAGGAACACACAGTAACTGGGAGAGGCCAATAAACTGTTCCTCTTCAGGTTGTTGACTCTGAACTATAATAACCTTTGCTAAGATGGTGTAATTAACAGTTTCACTACGTTCAGGATCTTGAAGAGTGAAAGGCAAAACTATCAAAATTGGTAGTAATTAGAGTTTCATTTTTATATTCCAGTTGGGCTGAGCGTGGAAAACCAAGCTGCCAAGTCTGTCTCCCCACAAAGCAGGGACTAGAAAGACCAGTTCCTAGAAAATATGATTGTTGCCCAAGGTTCTCCTATTACCTTTAGGATTAAGTGAGCAAATGGAAGGCATTTCCATCGTGAAGCCAATTCAGAGGGCCATTATGAAAAAACAGAAATAGTTGAGGAGCTGTACAAGAGGAAAGATCAACTAATTTAAATGTGAATGGGCATTAAAGATAACATGACTTAGTCTTTCCTAAATTTTACATCCCATGGGCCATTTATTTGTGTTGGTGGATACAGTAAAGCTCTTCTGTAACATGTCAACAGCTGGAGAATTCCTCCAGAGTGGAAGTGGGAGAGGCAACGCTTTCCGTCGTGCTAAGCAGAAATCTGGACACAGATTGCAGATGTGCCGTGTACAGGATGCCAGCTGGTGTCTTGAGGGTCAATAGAAGTTTCAAACAGAATGATTTATTGTTAGTGATACTGCCCCAGGCAGAAGTGAGAGTTCGCAGCATCAAAGTGGCATGTACTCTTTGTAGACACACGAGATTTGTTCCACATCTGTTAAGAGGAAAGCAAGTTGAAGCCATGCTAAAACACTAGATCTGGTGTCAGATCTGAGAAGTACTGGGGACGTTCATTGCTGAAATGTGTATTCATTTGATGACTAGAACCACCTTCTGCTTGTGTTAGGTGCAGCTGTGTATACACAGTGTCTCAGGGAAGGCTTTGAATTTCTGGTGGGAAGGCAAATATCTAAATTTAGGTTTTCAGTGATTTTGTTCTTGTGCTTCACTATCTTTTACCCAGTGAATGAAAGCTTGAAGTTTTAACACTGCAAAATACTGATATTTTAATACAAGAAGTACTTAAAATTATGCAAAGTTACTTAAGCAGTCCTTATATTTTGTTTTTAGTGTCCATTTTTTAATGCAATCATTAGTATATATTTTGGAAGTCTATCAGTATAAAAGATGGTTTTCCTTCACAAAGGAGGCCATGTGTAATTTTTCACCTGGGATCTGATTACCCTTCTAAAATTTTAGAAAAATAAAGTGCTAAAACCCTAGCATAAGATGTTAGTTCAAGGCATAGCTACATTCAGTTTACTTCTATGCAGTAAAGTGCTACACATTAATAAGATATGATGAGAACAGAAAACACTATATGACTTATAACCAATGTATTAAAACTAAGTAGCTGTTACTTTAGTTCCATCTTCAGTGATCTCTTAGCAAGTTACTTCTTTTAATACAAATTGCTCGAATTTGGGCAGCGGGATCAAGGAAGAACTTTAGTTGTCTGCTAGCAGCTTACCCAGGGACCTGACTCCTCGGAATTTGGGAAGATCAGAGTCCAGGTGCAGGTTTCGGTGCACAAACCAAACTCTGGCACTGCCTTTGCAGGATGGTGAAATGGCAAATGGTCCTGAAATGTATAAGTCACATTGTCTGCTGCCCCATCTGAAGAAGTGTTTTGAATGATGAAACTGTGAACCATTCTCCTGCTTTATGTTAGCAATGATATATGACTTTGCTGATCTACAGCTAATCCTCACTTGTAAGCGTCTCTGTAACAAGACAAAACAACATGAAATGGGTCATGTGGATTGCAGCTCCTTCTAAATATTCTCAAATCAGAAATCAGATCAAGTATTAGTACTGTGCAATGTTTTTCACGGCAGCTGCTTCACACTAACTCGATTTTACAGGCAGAGTTTGAAGGACAGGCTATTTTGTTTCGCAACTGAGGCCATACAATAAATCTGAGTCAGAGCCAGAAATGGTGTATGGGTCTCCTGATTGTCTTTATTTGAAGCTTATTTGGCCATGCTTTCCTTTAATTGCAAATGTGTTCACCATCCAGTGTGCCACGCATTCATGTGCTGATGTAGCCTAGTTTTGTGGCATACTCGTAAGGACAGTAGTTCTTTCAGCATATGTGCTGCATAATAGTAATAATGTTATTCTCTGCTGAATCTCACATTTTTACTGGAAATAGAAGACATTTTAATGTGTGTATATTTGTCTTAGAGGTAAAAGCATAAGTGTTTATTCTGAAACTCTCTAAGCTTTGGAACTTGAGACATTTTCTAAACCTTTCTGAGTCTTTCTGTGCCTATGGTAGTTGCATCCTACACAAGCAGGCAAGAAACAGTTTTTGGGGATGACAATGGACGGACTCAAGACTTTCATAATGGATGAGTTACTTTGATGCCATTAAGAGAGAGAATTCCAATAATGTATCAAAGATCTGCTGAAGGAAAAAAGCATTGCTTATGTAAAATTGTGTTCTTCTAATGTTCCCTAGGCTTATTCTGTGGCCATTTTGAAAAAAAAAGGCAGGGAAAGACAAGTATCATACAGATTTTTCTCCTGTCCCAGCTCAGAGGGCACTACAGCACACTGCTAAGAAATCTTGGAGCAGTAATATGGGAACCTTAAGGCAGAAGCAACATTTTAAGACCAGCCTACTTTAAGGGATGTTGTGAAGACTGAGAGCGGGTATCTGAAATATCTAGGTTTCAATGGGAGATAACTCGTGGAAAAAGCAGTCAATTTTTTGGTAGAATAGAAAGAAATGTCATGATTTGCTGCTGTATTTTTTATAGTTATCCGTAGGAAAAGTAGTGTATAAAGAAATTTGAACCCAAATATGTGGAAAGGTTTTCCCTCTGTTCTTCATTAAAAATGCCCATAAAATTTCTCAAAAGGAAGAGATTTGTGTAGTTTACAAAATTAAAAAAACAACAACTTTGGTGAATCAGAACTAGAAGAATATGTTGATCACCCAGAGGGTTCTCCTGCCAAATTATAGACCAACAAAGATACCTGTTTGAACTGAATAGTGTGATTTTTGCTCAAAAGTAGAGAATCTGGTCTGTAAATACTTACTAATTGTGCAGTGCTGAAGCGATGCTTGTGTAGTGCTTGAGAATGGTAAGAGGTTTGTTTGCAGGGCTGGTAGTTCTCAGAATATGATTATTTTTTTCTGGTCTTTGTAAGAACAGTGGGCAAGGGTTTCATAGTTCTCACTGACAGTTCTTAGTTGCAGAGTACTTTTGTTTGTTTCTTTGAGTTTGCTGTAGGGAGAGAGAGAAAGGCACTTTTTTTTTTTTTTAACTTCCCTAAACATACAGTTACATTGACCTTGAGATGATAAAGCTTCTGCTCTTATTTTTCATTTTCTGTGGCGATGTTTTATCCAGAAATACCTTCACGTTGAGTATACACATTTTAAATCTATCTTCTGCTGAGATATACAGAAGGTCCACCTAGTTAATTGCCCCTGTTATTTATGTGTCAGACAGATAGCTTTTTATGGGCTTCTTTTTCTTCTTTTCATCAAAGCTTGAGCATATAGCAGTTCAGATTTCAGAGTTCAGTGCTGTAGGTAGTGCTCTGTGCTGTCTTCCTTGTGCAATGCTCACCTGTTAATCAGAACCTGTATCGTGAGAGTGGATGTATTTCTATCATGGCTGTTGTCAGAAAGAAAAGGTTAAAAAGGATACTGTTGATTTTCCTTAGGAATTGCTTTCTGCCTTTAAGAATGTGGACTGAGGTTTGGGTAAATTTCCATTCAGTAATGGGCTTTACGTTATTAGTTAATTATTGTTTTTATTAATTTCCTCGTAATACTTAATCAAGGGCAGATTATCTCCTGAAAGGTTCATATCTGATTGAGGCAGAGGAATATTGCTGTCAATTGCTTCTGGGTTATATTAAAGTAGAAAGCTGGACTTGCTCTACTGATCATCAACCCTGTTGTGTGTTCAGCCAGTTCTCAAGGCTGGGGTACCCGACCAAACACCTTTTGCGGTTACGTGGGTGAAAGAAACACACGAGACACACCAAGAATTTGTTGTTAGTTTAACTAAAGTCCTGACAGCCTGCTGAAAGAATTATTATTAGGCCAATTACAATGATGCTGGTTCTTATAGTCCAAATTATCCAATTACAAGAGCTCATTCCTGATAATGATATAGATATATGTAAACTTTCTAGTGTCTAATCCTTTTCTAGTGTTACGGTCCTCCCAAGGTGGGAGGGAAATGTCATTACAAGTTGTCAGCATGACGAGTTCTTCATGTGGGGGAGTGTGATGTTGATACTGGTGGTTTCTTCCTCCTTTTTGCCAGGAAGAGGATGAAGTTTGATGGTTTCTTTCTCCTCACTCTGAGGCCCATTTGGAGTCATTTTAATGTCTACTAACACAAGTATGTGCTCCAGTGGTTCCCAATTGCATATTGTAGTGAAATTTGCTGTATGTAGTGTGTTTTCCATATGTTGGATGCTTATTCATTTTCTTTTTATCCCTAAGCCCACTTTTATGCATGTTTTAAAGTTGCATTCCATTAGCAAGCAGTAATTGAACACCAGTGAGTTGTTTATAGATTTGGGACCCTGATGTCATCCCGTTCCTTCCACTTCCAAGGCCTCTGCTCTGACCTTGTGCTTGTCCTTTTGGGGGTCTGTGTTGCAGTCCTGGTTTCCTTCAGCAGCCTCCAAGCTGTGGTTTACTGATAACGTAATACTTTATTAACACAGTGTGGTGACATATACATCCTTGCTCTACAGTTACTAATATTTCAGTCTGCAAAAGCAATGATGCAGTAGAAGACACTTATAAAAGACTTGTGCTCTCATAACCACTTACTACCAATGTCTACCACTCGCGGTAATGTCGGCGGTATGTTATCAAAGTTACTTTGCAAGACATTTCATTTGCATAGTTAAAAATGAAAGCGTAAGTCAAATTATGGTATTAATTCATTTTGCCTTGCAAGATGTAGTCTTCATATTTAATAATTTTTTCTTTAATCCTGTGTTTTTCTCAGAGTCTGTGAATAGTATTAAAAGTCGGGTTAAGGGTAACAGATTTTGTCTGTGCCAGTTAGCTGTGGCTGTGAGATATGCGTCAAAATTTAAAAAGGCCCATTTTTGTCTCAATTGTCATTGGTCAAATTTTATATATTCTTTGAAGAAGCTTGTCACGGTCCTGGGATAATCTCTAGCAAGGACCAGATCCTACTGATGAGAAGCAATTTGTGAACAGAGGCTTTGAACGGCTCAGTGATCCAATAAAAAACTGATGTGAGCAAGTGATTGTGATTTAGCTCTGAGATAAAGAATTAAAATAAAGAGCTCACTTTGAGGGAATGCATGTATCCCCTTCAGCCCATCAGAGTTATTACAGTATCCTTCAAGGATTATGGAAAATATCCTTTGGAGAAACTGACTGTAAATATGAATTCCTCATTTTCACTCATTGTGCACATTGTAGAGACTGGAAAGATTTAAGATTTGGTAGGTTCATTCCAGTCTCCGTTGCAGTCTTTCCTAAAATGTTAGTGACCAAGAGGCTGAAAACACAGACTAAAAATTTCTCCTTGCGATTTTTAATGTGCTTGTAGAAAAGGGTATTGTGACCTCCTTCAGTAAAGAAGGAGGAATAATCAGAATAGCAGAGTGATCCTACAGAGAACTTCAGTGCTGGAGACCCAGTGAACCATTCTGACCAAGGTGAAAAGCTGGTGGGTTACAATAGGCACCAGTAGGTGTTGGAGGGCACTGAACTGCAGAGTTGTTAGATGAAATCTCAAAGATCTCAGAGCTGCCAAGTATGTTATTCAAGTAGAAAACAGAAAAAGTCTCCAATATGAGCAAAAGGCAGCTTTAAGAGCTGAGACATCCAATGCTTGTGTGTTGATGGAGCCATCCATTTTGTGGCCTTATCTTCCACTAGAAAGTCATTCTAAAGGGAAATCCAGTATTTCTTCTCACTGAATGAATATTTTGGTTGCAACAGAACTGTCAGACTTGAAAATATTGTACATGCTATGCTCAGGAAGAGTATTCTGGATGCTTAAACTTCAGTGCTGGAGTGAAAACAAGGTGGCGGATACTGGGACCAGGGAATGTCACGTGATGTCTGAAATGATCCATGCTGGGTTGTCACTCTGGAGCAGCAAAGAGGAGCTGTGGCCTCTGAGGGCAACCCCAAACTTATGGCTGCCTGTGTCTTCCCAGGAGTGTGGAGTTGAGCCCTTTCTCTATAGCATTGCCCTGTTCTCTTAACGGTGCTAGGAATAACCATTTTGTTACAGGATTTAAAATGTTGCATATGTATTTTTTTGAATTAGAATCCTAAATCGTGCAGGAGTGGGTGTAAAGGTAAAGTGATCCTTAAAGAAGTGATGTGTACCGATCTTGTCTTTAATCTTTGTGACTGAAGAAGCTTCATTAAGCGTTGCTGAAAATTTCCATGGTGAATTTAAAACCTCTGCTCTCCCTGAGCTCAGCAGGAGTTTCTCCATTGACTTCAAGAGAAGTAGAATTAGGCCTAGAGTCATTAAAATAAATACCTTTAAATTAGAGACTAGCATATGTAACCACTTTCCAGATGCACAAGTGTGTGTCAGCTTTATGTTCTTTTCATTATCTGTAAAATTAATTGATAGGCCAGTGGCTAATTCTGTACTTCTGTGCTGTTTTCTTTGGTCTTGGCCTTAATATTTATGGAGTATTTAGCTGATTTTTTGCTGAAGCTAACAAGAATTATCCTACAGCTTGCAATAAGATCAGACTGTTGTTATCCACGTGGTTAGTAGCTATCGCAGTGAAATATTCAGTATGCAACGCTCAGCAATTCTGCAGGCTTAAACCAATGTTTTTGCACAATGGCAACACTGTGGCCATTTCGTCAACTTTAGAAAACATAGTTATCTTAAGACAAAAGCAACAAAAGTCTTAATTTATGCTCCATAACCTGTTATTTGTCAAAGTTCTTATTCAACTGTAAGCCATAATGCTATCTGAATCCTGCAGCAGGGGGTACTGGAAAGGAGCAGAAGATGTGCAAGCACCAGAAGGATACCAAATGAAACATGAGGCTTACTATGCTGGGAAGGACATTAATCATCACAGAATGAAGTTTGTGTTTGTTTCTGGCAGATAATTACTGAAGGAAAAGCATTAAAAAGAATAGAAAGCAAAGAAAGATTTTTTTTTTCCTTCTATTGCTCCAGTGTATATCTTTTGCAGTCACCTAATCAAGAGTAATTAGTAAAATTGTCATCAAAGATAACTAGCTTTCATGTATATTACAGGTGCAAGTGTGCAAAATGTTTAATGTTCTGATTTTCCTCATAATTTTGAAAACAATGAAGTTTCATTTGGTTTTGGTTTCCATTTTAAGTTCATTTATTTTTCCCCATGAACCTACATAGAAAAATCTAACTGAACTCGAGACACTTTACAAGAAAGATGTATGAAGTAGTCTCAAGAAGTAAATACATTTCATGATAAAATAATTTCAGGTTTTATATTACAAAAGTAGAAAAGACCAATGTGAATTTACAGGTGTATAACAAACTACATGTATCTAATATGTATTTGTAGGATCTGAATGTAAAAGCTGGTTCAACAGTTCTTTCTTGCAGACTACACAACAAACAGAACTACTGTGTGTTGCTCAAGTGTGCTCATGGGCAAGTTATAGTTGTTCATGAACATTTGCATTACATCAACTCTTTTAAAGTTAATAAAAATCTTCCGAATCATGAAGAATCTCATCTTCTCATCACCCACCTTCCTTCAGGCCCATCACGGGCAGGTAAAACAATTCCAACCTTCCCTTGCTCTTAATCCCCACTTTCTCACCAGTCTGGGATGATGCTCGTGACAGTGGTGGAAAAAGAGCACGGTTTCACTTCAACTGAATCTACCTATTCAGCAATATTGTGAGCTCCAAGGACTTGCTTTTTTTAAGTTCTGCATCTATCTATATTTGTGTGTGTTAGATTTCTTATATTAAAAGACCATCGGGAGGGTATGGCTTCAATTCATGGTAGAAATAAGAGAGGAAAAGCATTATTCACAACCTGCAGGTTCCTTGTCATCTGGAGGGCTTAATATCTGATCATATAAAATGTGGTTCTGTTGCAAATTCGTGGAGCTTTCAGTTTTTAAGAAAAGGTTTAAATTTTGCAGCTTCAAGTGAGATGCATGCAGCTATAGGCAGAGGCAGTAAGAAGCAGCTTATAACCTGCAACAAACTGAAAGTTTTTCATAAGCCAGCAAGAGATCAATGTTATTTATTAAAGGCCTCTTAAAAATAACGTGAGTGGCCAACATAGTCCATACACTTATAAATTTAGGAGATGAGATAACTTCACTGCATAAGACAAATTGTAAAAATGGTGGTTGGAAGGAGTCGCTGGCTTCCTGCTTACCAACATGAGATCATCAAGTAAGATGGGGCTTTTTCAGCCATGTCTTGAATTTCTGCAGGGTTGGAGATTCCACAGCCCCTCTTCGTAACATGCTCCAGTGCTGCACCACCCTAGCAGAAAGTTTTCCCTGCCACTAGCAAGAAGTCACTCCATCTGCTGTGCAACTCCCCATCAAGCAGTTGTAGGCTGTTGTTAAAATTCCCCCCAGTCCCTCTTCTATTGCAGGAACATATTAATTTCATACTGGCAGCATGAAAAAATAATTGTCTATAAATTTCTTCCTTAGCCTACTTATTTGAGTGGCTGAATTACTAATTTCTTTGAGAAATCTTGACATTTCTCCTTGCTGTGGAAATAACTTGCCTCGTTTAACTTCTGCTAGGGAAGGTCTGTAGCACTAACGGGGTAGGTTCTGCTTGTGTTGTAGAATTTTTTCTTGGAGCTTTAATTTTTTCTATAATCTTTACAAAGGGATAAATTCATTTTTTTTATATATGAAAGATATGGTCATGAAATGTATTTAGAATTGCAGACCACAACGCAAGTGAAGAGATGCTGCCCTGTCATGCTGTGTAAATTGAAAGGGGTCTTCAGTTGCAGAACAGTAAAATATATATGCCTGTACAAACCACCAAAGACAGAAGGAAAATATGTGTATTTTACATCTTAGTAAGCAATGTTTTCTGCTTTAAATGGCATGTTTCATTCCCCATTTGAGTGTTTACAGGTGTTGCAGGAGCTCTGATCTATTCAGTTATTATTTATAATTGATTAAGCTCAATCTTCTTTGTGAAAGGGTACTAATCTGGTTTGGTGTGACAAGTGTTTATCTAATGAGCACGTTGTCGCTCTATTTGTCATACTGTAATTCACATAAAGAAGCAATAAACCATCTCAGTTAACAGGGAGTATATTGACAGCAGTCATGTAGTATTCAGAGAAAGCTGAATAGATTCTAGAATAATCACGGGAGCTAAGAAGTACTCATATTTAATCCCTGTATTAAACAGTAGTCAGATTTAAAAAAAAACAACACACTGCACACAAGCCAATAAAATCCTTTATTAACAATTAAAAATATGTTTTATATCATATACAGATATAGAGGGAAGAAATATTTAATTTGTTTTAAATAAATCCAAATGCCACTTTTGCGCCACCTTCATGACAGTGCTGAACTCCCAACCCATGTTCCCCATGTATAGGGAATTGGCAAATTTTTGAAGGACAAAAGGGAGCTGCAGTGGACTTCCAGCTCCTTTTGGGGTGCAAATGGAGTATTGGCAGCATAGGAGCAGGGGCAGCTCGTGCAGGATTTTGGACCCACATTGTCGTGGTTTAGGCCAAATCAGCCACTGGGGACGTG
>VZSZ01009468.1:6687-26405 GCA_013398815.1 Ibidorhyncha struthersii | reverse complement strand
GGGGAGCGGTGCTCCCCAGGGACGGGATGGGTGTGAAATATGTGTGGTGTGGAGCTGCAGGATCTTCTCCGTGGCTGGTTTTGTAGTCATAGCTCTCAAGGCAAAGCTGCTGTTAGATGCCCCTCGTGTGGAAAGCCCAGGTGTTTTGCAAAGAAACATCTCTGTCAAATTAGTTTTTGTCATATAAAATCCTTTATGTATATATATATAAAAGCAATCTGTGAAAGTTTGATTCCCCCCCGCCCTTCCCCATGCCAGGGCATGTGTTTTTCGTATCAGGATGTTTTTTCATTTCATAGACACAATTATACTCAATTAATGAGCTCTGAAGAGGTTGACATAATGGTTATGCTACTACATGGGACCCTGGGGAATCTTTGCAGAGACGGAAGTGTACAGGCTCATGGGACTTTGCTGCTGCATAAATGGGCAGGTAGAGTGGACCCTGTTTTTTGGTAGCTTCTGAAATGACGTTTATGAAGGCCAGCTGGCTGGCAACCATGGGAAACACTAGGTAATCACCAAGTAGTCCAAGACTTCTTATGAACGTGTACCTGCTTTGCATTGATGCTACAGGCTTGGCTGTATATGTGTTGTGCCCGAGAACACTTGAATGTGTTTGTCCGCTTCTATTTCCCGTCTTGTAAAGGTTTCTTTTTGTGTTCCTTTCCATTACTCCTCTGTGCCTCATGCTCAGCTTGAAGGTCTGTTTTTTTTGTGTAACCTGGGACCTGTTGAAATACAGTTCACCTTGGCATTAAAGTGAAAGCTGGATAACAGGCTGACTCACTCAGGATGTTGAATCCCTTGGGTCTCTGGAGTAAGCAAATTCCATCTCAGCATCTGACTGTGTGAGATGAGGATATTAAATGTTTGGAGAGGTGGAAAGAACTTTAATGAAATACTTGCACAGATTCTTTTGTCAGCAGGTGAGGATAAGTTATTGGCAGGTTCATGTTGTAGATCAAACTGTATACTACAGTATATCAAACTGTACATTATTTAGAGTTGATATACCAATCCTTGGTTTCTTGTTGCAGCTACTGTTTGTGAAAAGATGAGAATGCAATAATTGTCTTATGAACAGAAAGACTCTCTATGGAGGTCCACAAACTCAAATTACCCCTCAGTGGCAAGAAAAACACTTTTCTTATGGCGGGAGTGTTGACAAATTGTGAAAATATTTTTAGCTTGTTTTTTGTTGTTGTTTGGTTCTTTGGCTTCTAACCTTTGTGGTGGGGAAGAAAATCGTCCATACAAGCTGATGTGGACTTTTTGCATGCCCTACTTGTTGTGTGTTTTTTTTTTTATCAGGCAGAGGCAACAGATGTGACAAGGCTGGCCCTCTTTATCCATGTTGTTGAAGGCAGTGGGTGTAGTAGTGAGATTTGCAAGTTCAGAAAAGCTGTTGGCAGACAAAAAATACTCCTATGCATTTTCTAGAAACCCTATGATAATAATGGAGGAGGGGAATTGGCACATCCATGCGCGTTTGTGTGGACAGTGTGAGTAGAACTTGAAGAGGTCGTCTGGTCCAACCCTGCTGTCTCAGGGTAGGATGGTACATTGTGCAGCACCGATAGTAAGCTTAGGAATCAGGTTTCCTTCCCTTCTTCAGCAGCCAAGAATTAGGAAATTTTCACAAAGGCCTTTAACAGTTGCATTAAAAGAATGTTTTGAACCTGTGCTTCAGGGTTTCAGTTGATTTTTAACTAGCAGAGCTCACAGTGAACTCCTGTGTATGTGAGGGGCTGTTGCTGTGACTGGGTGTGTAGGATTCTTCAACATGCCTGGAAATGCTGACATCGGGCTCAGAAGTGGGACAGAACAAGTCTGGTACAGCATTTCTAGTGACTTCCTCTGCTTTGTAGCTCCTGGTCTGTATCTTGCAAGCAGGGACTGGATGTTTGCAAGAATCCTGGCAGTTCAGAAGCTGGCTGGGTTTTATCATACTAATTTGCTTGGGTAACACAGTTCTGCACAATGCTGCGGCTTTGTTCTATTACAGTTACCATTTGTCCCTCCTCTTTCCCTCCCATCCTATGTTTTAAAGTACAGAATTACCTCAGCATCTCAGGACTTCTCGTTTCTTCTTCCCAGTGTAAAAGCTGCACATGGTCTCAGGGGGAGATGAGACTGGCAGTCTTTTCCACATCCAAAGGGCTGGGGTAGAAGTTTGTTTTCTAGGTGGCACCTAAGAGTCATTGTGAACTGCCACCAAACCTATAAAAAAAATGTTCTGAAACATGATCCTCTGCTGAAAGCAAACAGAGCAGAGAAGGTCCCTTGCTTGATTTGAAGTGCATACACTACATGAAATGTTTTTTTCATCCTGTTAAGGCTGGACGGTGTCCTAGGAGCGCACCGTTCCCTCTGTGTCTGGCCAGTACCTGGCAGTGTGAGAAGGGTCCTGAAGTGAGGTTTGTGAAGCTAGGCTTTGCTCAGAATCCTTAGAAACTTTGTGTTGTTGAACAGCATGCACTCCTTTGAATGTCGTTTACTGGCGTAGGTGAAGTGTCTTTTGATGCCTGTATGCTGAACTCCGGGGTAACCACGAGTGGTCTGCCTAGAAACCATCTGACAGATAGGCCTGCTGATCTGCTAATGTTCAAAATTGAGATAGGTATGGCTCTTAAATGCCAAGGGGAAGTCATTCTTAGAAAGTAGTCTGAAGCCTTTCCGAGTGCCTCAGCCTCCAAATCTGCCCCTGGTACTGGCACTATTAATCAGCTGTCTGACAGGGGTGATAGTACACTAATGTCTGGTGTCCATTGGGTATACATCCTGACAATAACCAGTGTCGTATATACTGAGCATGGACAGAGAACCTGACACATTGATGGCTTTTTGTGAAAGTAACTTCTTTAAATGTGTCTGGTGGGGGAACCTTCCCTCTTTGACAGCCTTGTCCAGCTAAGGAGTGCGTTGTTGTCTCATTGCAAGGCTAAGGGCAGCACCTAACTAGTGCACACTGGAGCTGTGTGGGGTACTGCTTGACCGGACAAAGCCTACCAGGATCTCTGGTTGCTGCAAGTTTCTCTGTTAGTAACAAGTCGGAGAGGGGTTGTGTTGCAGAGCCAAGAAGCATTTGGTCTGCAGGCTGCATGTTGTCCAGCTCTGTCATATGTGACAACCTACTCTTCACATTGGATGCAGTGATGCCCTAAGAAGGTAGGCGATCATTTCCTCCTTTCTCCAGCCTGTTTGAATAAGCATTGCAGAGATAAGCAAGCTGTCTTGACTCTGCCTGACCTTCTGCAAATGCGTTGTGAGAACTGCTGTGTACTAATGCAGACCCAAGGAGAGGTTCAGTGCAGGACTTAATGAGAGTGAGTTGCTGTGGGCAGATGGACAGCATGACATACAGACCCTGGTTAAACATTCGCAGGTTGTAGGATGGGATAAGGCCCAGTGCTTCACATCTTTGAGACACATTATTCTGCATACTTTGATATTGTAGCACAACTCTGTAGATATTCATCATAGAAGGGGAGAAAGGCTGGTAAGTGGCACTTGGTCACATTTGCATGGCAACTTTCCATGAAAATGGGATGGTCTGTCCTGATCCAAATTTCCTTAGATACTGGTGTCTCTTGGCTTCCATCCCAAAAATGCCCAACTCTTCTAATGAATATCAATTAATGTACAAGGGGGTTTGTTTACTCCTAGGGCTTAGTATCACATCTTTCCTATGAACATGATGCAAGCTCAACTGTGGAAACTCTGTTGTGCTTAGTTTCTATTTGATCTCTGACTCCTTCTGCACTTACAAAAAGGGCTGTCTTTTTTAGCAGCTGGGTAGTGGGTTAGTTTTGGATAAAATCAATTCCCAGGATTGTAGAGATACATGGTGTGATGAGGCCTAAAATTCATTATTTCTGGGTCACTTATACTTGGTAGGTGGCTATATTGGCTGATGGGGTTGGTATTTGATGTGTGAACTTCCAACTGGACAAATTTTCCTAGTCTGTTGTTGATGGTGCATTGTTGTGATGATTTGTGTTAGTTTGTTTTCTCTGTGTTTTTTTTTTTTTCAGGAAGTTTACCTAACCTATAATTTTCATTACAGAGGTAGATATTAAAGAGAGAGAGAGATAAAGGAACGCCCGCATAGTGAAGGTGCTGCAGAGGAAGAAAAATAAAATACTCCTTGAAACTTGAAGGGGGGACCCTGTACTTATATGTGGACCCATCTTTTGTTCAGCACTGGAGCCTCACTACATCCTCTCCCTGTGATTTCTAAGTCTGTGTTTTGTGTTGTGAGCCAAACTCCTTAGTATTTTTGTTAAAATGAAATGTACTGAGCACAATACAGTGGGGATGTATCTTGAATTCTGCTGGTACATGAAACCCTCCTGAGCCTGTGTCTCTAGCATACACCAAGCACTGGCTGGCATATGATGGCAAACTGACAGATGACTGTTGCATCACACATTGCTCCTGTACACTGGTGCAGGCAGTTTCGGTTCTTAGCATAAAAATGAAAGTAGAATAAAAGTGCTCTTGCCCACATGGCACCAGTATGACTTGTCCTAAGAAAGAGCACCTGTCAAAGTGCAGCAGTTTCAGAGGAGCTTTGACACAGACTCCTGAGACTTTGGCTAGCTTTCTGAAAGTGGCAGCTGGAATGCAGTATTTCAGTTCCCAGTTCTTGGCACGCATGAAAAATGGGAGCTCTTTCCAGAGAAATTGGGCTGATGGTTCTTGTATCTCGTTTTGAAGCATTGTGGCCAGGCTGGTTCCTTGCAGATGTTTGCCAGGCTGTGGGATCTCGGGCTAGTAGCTCTAGTTGTGATGAAGACAGCCAACCTATGGATTTTGCTTAGCCGCATCCTACAGTGATGCTGTTGGCTTTTTAGCTGAGGTGCTAAATCTACACTGGTCCTGGAGGTGTAAAACTTCCAGAAACTTCGAAGATACAGGTGCTGCTGCATTTTTATACAGCCTGTTTTTTTTTTTTTTTAACATTAGAAGAGAAAAACAGAAAAGAAAAAATGAGACTATTTACTGGATACTTTGTTTTTAAAAAATGAACCATAACTTTAGTCAACAGACAGTATGAGTGCTCAGCATGCTTTTAAAACCTGCATTCTTTATTTGTGGAAAAGATTGACTATCTCATCCTAGGAAAGTTGTGCTTTGTATTAAGATCTATTTGTTTTGTCTGATGCATCCCTAAAATGGGGGAAAACCTAAAAACAGAAAACCAAAAGTAACTAAGAAGCAAAAAGAAACGTTATACCTTTAGGGCTTAGAAATAGTACGTTAATATAACATTATGTCTCTTGTGCAGATACACAAGAAACTCATCTTTCTAAAAGGAAAAAGCTTCTAAAATGAAAATGTCATCTGTATGTATATTCATTGTAATGTAGCCCAGGGGTTACACAGCTATATGTTTTGTAAATGCTTACAGTACATGAGATTTGTAATGTCAGGGTATTATGGGTTCTGAAATAGAATGATTTCAAGTAGTGCTGCTTTTAGTTATACAGCCTGTTTTGATGTGCTGTGGCGTCATCTATAGCAGCAGTCTAAAGACGAGGTAGTCTTGAATACTTCAGTTCATGTGGGTTCTGTCCTGTCCCCTCCCTGTCCTGTATCAGGCCTCTGGTGCAGAGGTACAGGAGTATTTTTATTACCACCCCAGGCCTCGCTGAAACTCCAGGAGTGATCCAGCACAGGCTCCCAAACAGCTGTGATGAGGGATGCTGTAGCTAGAGGATGACCTGCAAGGACATGGGAGCATTTTCTGACTGGCACTGTCTCTGCAGGCACACTGTTTCTTCCTCTCCACTTCTTTGTACAAGCTCTGTCTATGGTTGTTCTGTCAGTCATGTTTGGAAATCTCTTCTTGAGTGAAGAAAGGTGTTTAGAAAGGGGCACTGAACTCTATGAAGAATTAAACCTGCACAGTCCCCTCTTCGGATTCTTCCATAACTGCCAAGAGCTCGTTATCTGTAGCTTGATAATAGTATTTACTCAGACACCAATTTCTGCTACTGATATAGCCGTATACTGTCTCTGCCAGTAGGTAGTGGCAGGTCTGTAAAGAGTCAGACAACATGAGCAAAATGCCAGGGTGAGAGAGGAGAACAACGCATGCCTTTAATTCCAGAAGATTTCATTCAAGGAAAGCCCTTACTGACAGGGCTGTAGGGTGTATGTGGCCTCTCTGGAGTTATACCTTCCCTTCTGTGAAAATGAAGACTGAATTTTGTAAGAACAGAGGAGGAGACCCCGTCACTGGTTTGATCTGTGGGGCAGGGGATTAAGAGCGGAGCTGCTAAAAGCAGCAATGGGATTCAGTCAGTCACAATGGTGTGCCTGTTTTTTCCAGACACTTTAAGACCTTAGCTGGAATAGTTGTCTTTTAGTTCCTACCCAGATCAATTATCTGTCACTTTCCACAGAGAGTCTGTAGAAATATGTCTATACTTTCCCCTTGCACTCAACATGCATCTTTGGTGAAGTCTTGTGCCGTTTTGAATATAAGGTCCCTCTGAGGTTATTCTGCATCTGCCACTATAAAATTGACATCATAGTGATGCAACTAGTAAATCGGTCGGTTCCAGCCTGATTCCTGTGTAGTCTCCCTGACTGTTATTCTTTCTGAAGTTTAAAGTGTAATCTTGTGCAATGGATCGGTGTCCATTTTGTAGTATGCAATAGAAAGTAAGCATTTGCTTCACTGGTTTGACTCTGAGGATAGTGAGTTGGAGTGAATTAAATTGTAGTTGGAAATTTTCTTCCTTTTGAAGAGTACCTGCTAGGGAATCTGCTTGGCTTTTGGACACATACATCACCGATTGACAGGATAGCAAGGTTTGTCACTCTGGGAAACTTCTTTGCAAAGAAATGCTCTCTTAAATATGTGCAGAGTATACTGGCTGCATCCCAACTGCTTTTACTAGGTGAGTTGCAGAGTCCTCTTAGTTGTGGACTGAGGAAAGTTTATTTTCAGTAGTCAAGCTGAAGGTAGCACATGCTGTTTTTGTTGAGAAGAGCATTGGCTCTCTAAGGATGGGTAAGGCCTTATTTCCTATACAGAAGGGAAAAGGGAGAGTATTATTCTGTATTAAAAGGCTATTCCAGCTGTACTGGTGAACTATCTAGTGGAGATGCAGCCTCTGCCTTGAACAAGTTATTTTGCTAGAACATGTTTAAGTTCTTCCTTAGCTTAGTAAGTTCTTCTGCATAGCTGCGGCTTTACTACAGCTGTTGACAAGTTTTCTCTCTGGAGTTAGTGGAGAAAACACATCAACAAAGCTGTAGTATAGGTCAGGCTATGAAATAACTAGCCACCAAGTAACTCCTGTAACCTAGCACCATCTGGCTGCCAGAGCACATTGTTCATACGCTGCATGCAGTGCTGAAGCAGGTAGCACTAAACTCATCAACAGTCTGCGTCTCGTGCCCCACACGCTTCCCAAAGCTTCCTTCCAGAATAGACTGTGTTAGAGCTCTTCTGTCACACTTCTGTTTCTTTCCATGTCCAGGACCATCAGACATGAATTGTTCCTCCTTGGGCACGGTACAGTATCTTCCTCATGCTTGTCTGACACTGTTTTGCTCAGTTTCTTTTCAGTGTCCTTGCTGAACTAAGATCCGTTAATATGAGCAGCTGATTTTTCGGGCTCTGCAGCATTCAGTCTAATAAATCCTGTAGAGAGTCTCTTTTCCTAAGCCAAGCATACCAGTGATGTTCTAATGATCATCGTTTCTCTCTGTCTTGTGTGTTTTACTGATTGCATGGGAATATAGGTTAGTGATTTAGTACAGCCATATTCAAATAAACTGTTTACTTAGGTTATGTCTGGTTTCAGGTTTTTGTTTGTATGTGGCCCTAGGTGAACACAAACTTGGTTCTTGTCTCAATGTCAGAGACGCTTACGCTCACCTAATTATTGTTTCCTCCCCTACCCCCAGTGAATCTGGGGTGTGGTGGTGTCTATTCACTAAATTTGCCACAGGCATTGGAAAAGCTTTTGAGCTGACATGAGAGAGCCTGCTTTGGTGGCCTCTCCTGCTTCTTGCTTTCAAACACATCTTTTACAGTTGTCCAGCAGAAGGTCTTTTTTCCTGGTGGACCAAGTATCTTTAATGTCCTTAAATGTGATTATTTCATTGGTTCTTCAGTTCACTCCTATACACAGTTGTCTAAAGTAATGTGAGATTTTTCATGTTTCTGTGTGTACCTCTGTGAGATGGTATTCTCAGACTTAAGGTTCTGTGGCTTCCTTTTTCCCCTCAAAGTGAGAAAGTACTGCAGTCCTTGCAGAAGAGCGCACTGGCAGTGTATTGCAGTAATTAAAAGGACTTGATCGTTAGACCCATGTTCGTAAAATTGGAAGAGATTCATTTATGCTTGCCTAAGCTCTTTTGTTAGTATTGCTTAAATCATGCCCCCAGACAGTGAACTGTGTTGCTTTGACTCTTTGGCTGATGTACCACTATTACAGCAGACTAATGATAGGATGAGAGTTCCCATGTTTTGAGCCAAGCTAGTTCTAGGAAAGCAACTTCTTAGAGTGTGTCACAACATGCATGTCTAATATCTGTTAGAGATGAGGAGGTAAGGGGATTCTGATACATTCTTGCTCAGCCTCCCGGTTCTGCTGGATTGCTAGATGAGTCCCTAACTGAAATGGTTATTGCTGTCTTGCTCTGCAGTGGTGTGAGATGTTCTTTAAGGTCACCATATCTTTTATATTTAAGAAAATAAAAAATTATATATATATGTTACTGAGAGAGCTACCAGAGTCCAGTAAACACAGTCAGATCCTTAAAGTGTTCTTTGTATTGAGAGACTGTCAAAACAGACAAAATGCACAGGAACCATAGTGGTGATGCTCATTTATTCAGAAAATGTTTGAATTCTCTGAGTAGAGCAGTTCCATAAGTCAAATCCTAATGTTTGTGGTTAGAAACCTCTGAGTATAAAGGCTTTTGCCCGCAGTGGTTAATGCAGTAGAGGAATGTATTTACTATTTTAATACTCATGGGGCTTATCCTCATTGGTAGTGACTCGATTGTGGCGCTTAACTTTTAATCTGAAACTTTTGTTGTTGGTTGTTGCAAGTAGCTTGAGGTATAGTTAAAAGACAAGTTCCAAGTTTTCTGAAGTCTGCAGAATGTGAACATCCAAGGAGCTGGCTGAGCATACTGACCTTCTGAGAAATGGGAGAGGGAGGGAGACAGGTCTGCATTGCTTGGGGTACATGTTGTTAATTGAAAAGAAAAAACAAATAGGAGTGTTCCTGGTCAGAGATGGCACTGTAAAGCTTTGTCTGGCAGGATCTTGTGACTGGCACTTCTAAGAACAATATGCTCCTTTGTATGAAAGCACGATTTTCTTCCCAACCACATGCATGTGATGCAAATGGAAGATACATCGTCTCTGATGGCCAGAGCAGATGCTTCAGTTAAACACTACATGGGCATTCTGCAGGCACTGTTTTGTCAGTTGAGGCATGGAAAGAGGCAATTTCACTCATGAAACAAAACTAGTGAAGGTTCACCCTTTCTAGACTTGGCTTATGTACTTTACAGTAGGGAGTCTTAGGTGTACAGAGAAGCGTGCAGCGCTCCTGTGTCTTTACAGGGACCAGTTCTCTCAGCATAGCCTCCAGTCTGCAGGCACACTTCCAGTCCCACAGAAGTGTGGGACAGCTTTGTTCTGGTGGCAAAATAGATTTAGCATAAGTACAGCCTGTGTCATCAAAATACTGTAGTGTCTTTTTAGTTGTAGCATTGAGCCCTAATGGTTGCAAATGTGGATTTAATTTGAAAGCACAAGGGAACACACAATACCTGAACTTTGGTTCTCATAGCGTCTGCTTGTGGAATGCACGTGGAGTAAGAGAAAGGCAAGCACAGTGTCCTTTGAGACAAGCTGGGGGGTATGTGGACAGGATGGGGATGGGAAGGTGTGACAGGGCTTTTGTGGAAGTAGCAGAAAAAGCTTTTTTCTAAGCTTAAGATTATTAAACTTCAACACAATTTTGCTGCAAGATTTTTTGTAGTCCCAAGAAAGACTTAATCATTCCTCTTTCTTCCTAACAACCTCTTTTGGGTCTGTGAGTCTGTCTTGATCTCTAATCTTAGTTTCCCTTTATATAAGGATAATAGTTGTGAATAGAAGTCCTGAGAATAGTTACAGGAACAGCCTGTTCACAGGTTTTGAAGATGGAGGTCACCTAGCCCACTGGAGCATGTAAAAGCTGTACTTCACATTGCGTTGTTGGCAGTTGGTAAGTCTAGGAGAAACTGCTAGCTAGTAATTCAATTTCTGTAAATGTGTGTGTCAAAAGTGGGGTTTAGATTCCAGTTTTGATCACTGCACTAGGATTAAGAGGAATGGGTATGCAAAAGGAGTTAGAAGTCCAACTCTTCTTGAAAACTTGTTGTGACACATCTATGCTGAGGTTTAACTGGCAGAAATTGCCACTTTAGGGTGTTAATGCAAAGCCTGAAGATATAGTCTAGAATTCTGGAAAGCACTAGCAATTCCTCTGCTGCTCTGATGGAGTAAGAAGTCATACTGCTCTTTGTCTTTGTCTGTTCCAGCAGAGCCAAACCCTTTGGTGGATGTACTTTAGATAGCATATCACAAAAGCACTTCTTTATGAAAAGAATTTCTTGTACCTCTTGCAAAATTTAGGGCAAAGTGATTGTGAAAATAACTGAGATGATCCATGCTGTGCATGTAAGAATTATTATAATGAGATTATCTGGTTATGGGAGAATGCTTCATTTGGATTATGTAGCTGCATAGAATTTATAATCCATGCTTTCTGCAGAAAAAGGTTTCCTTGTGTTGCGGTGGGAAATGTCAGATACAAGCTTTTAACTCTAACATTCTGTATTTGCAACATTGAATTCTTAAAGATTAATCTCTGAATTTTGAGGGAAAATTTCTCCAGGTAGAGACCAACCCAGCAGAAAAAGCTTGTCCCATGAGATTAATGGCTAGCACATATTAAATCTAGAGGTGCTTCTGTATTGACTTTCAGAGGTGAGAAGTTTGCAGTGCTTGCTGCTTGGTGTGTGGCCATAGGCTGAGCTCGATTTGACAAATGGACACATGGAATTAGGTGCACCCTTAACCTCTTGTCAGTGACTGGAACCCTGGTTGTTGTTCAGTCAAGGGTATGAGATGGAGAAAGTGTGTGTGTGTGTTGCCAAGACACCAGCTGTCTTCAGCTCTTATCTGGAAACTAGTAGTCCATGATACAGGCTCTAACAGTACCAAAGTTCTCCCTTGTTTGTCCAAATGATTAACTCTTGAAGCAATATTTAACACCATGTGCCTGTATAGCGGTGCTGATCTGAAGAGCTGGTGGTTAATGGTTTACTTTCTGTGTTATGGGCAAGAAATTTTACTCCTCCTTAGCAAGGCATGGCAGTATGACAGTGGCTGCCATGACCATTCAGTGGCTGAATGACCATTGATTCTGTAAAAAGTAGAAAAACTCAATGTTAAGTCTTCAGACTTCTCAACTTCTAAGTCCACATCTGGCTGCGAGCTTATTTCTAGTGTTGCAGATACACTTTGTTGCACAAGGTCCTGACAGCTCTTGCTTAATTTATTTGAGGATCAAACTCTTCATTTTTGGTTTCTGATTTGTCATTTGTGGACAATTAGTCAGAATTATAAGAACATGGTGTGAGCTTTTTTTAATAGATATGTAGGAACTCAAAACCAAGTCCTGGTGCATTCTTCTTGATTTCCAGGCCATTTGATTTGGGGCTTTTGAAAGATTTTTCAAATGGCCACTGAAGTCTGGCTTGCTATATTAATAAATGGGAGAAAGCTAGATGGTTTTACCATGGGTATCCTCCATTGGTATGGCAGTTGGTAGATACTGCGGAAGAACCTGCCGTGAGACTTTGCATAAATTCAAAACTCATTAACATCACAGGGAATTACGAGCAGTCGGTTGCAATGGTGATAATGTTTTCCTGCTGACACACAGAGAACCAGGAGGCATGGTGGAGGCAGGCCTATTAAATACTGCTCCAAGCTTGACCTTCTGAAGTGTATTAGACCCTTGCTGAGATTTTATTCCCTTAATATTGCAAACTTTTCTTTTGGTTTAGCATGGCTGAAGAACTTGCTCTTAATAGTTTGAAGCTGTACTTCAGGCTGTGATCTTAACTGACAAACTTGACAAATCCTTTAATTTTTCAAGGTCGAGGTCAGTTCATGCTTTTTATTATGCAAAGGTAGATGTGCTCTTCCTTGGTCATTACTAGGGCATGGGACTTAATTCTGTTGATTGCCAATGATGATGATAAAACCCCTTCAGCTTCACTGGTAAATCATACCAAATTTAACAGGGATCACTTCCAAAATAGTATTTTGGTAATTGCAGTAGTTCTCACTCTGCTTTTTCTTTTGGAATAACTACCACAATATGTCTAAATAGTAGCTTTTAGATGGACACAGGGCTGCTTCACTGACATTCTGTATTGCAGTGAATAGTGAATGCCATTATGGATCTGTCACTGTCACCAGAATCCTCTCAAACTTATGCATGTGGAAATACCATCCTTTACTCAAACAGTCTGCCAATAGCGGTATCAGTCGCCACTTTATATTGCTCAGTCAGATTTTTCAAAAGCTAGCAATTGTGTTTCCCTGAGTTTCCAGGTAAGTTTTGCTGTCTTTGTCAGCTTCAGTTAATACCTCAAGTGCCTGCCCAGAGCCAAAGTCTGTTGTAAGCGAACTCAGCCTGAACTCACGTTTCACTCTGGATCAACTGGTGCAAGCAGTGCTTGGGTGGTGAACATGTATATCACTCTAAACCAGAGCTACTTGGTTAGTTTTCAGTAAGCTCCTGCGAATATGTGCTCCAGCCAAGTCCTCTGTACATCTGTTACTGTTTGGAAGAAGGAATTGCACTGTGGTCACTTAAGGTGTTAGTGGGATGTACGGTCCCCTTCACTGGGCGAGAAACATCTATCAGACGTGGCTAAGACAGGGTAAAAACTGCTTATGGTTAGGATTCAGGTTAAGCCTCTCCTAAATGGTGTTGACAGTTTAATGTACAGGCTTTTAAAGGCTGGAGTGACCAGATGGATATCTTCTGAAGTTAATTTAAAACTACTTACTTCTGTCTTGCAGAATTTATTTTTTTAATGGAAATGTAAAATCTTAAATAGAAGAATTGTTGCTGTATTTTGCCAGTTTATTTAGCAGTTCTGTCTGAATTTGTCCTGTTTCTATGTGTGAGCATTTACAGATGTCTTGCTAATTCCTCTACAGTAAGATGGAAAAAGGGCTAATAAACTAGTGGTGTTTATTAAAAGTTGTTTTACTGCTTGCTGAAGTACTGTTTCTGTAAATCTGGCCACCTTTCAGTTTGGCAGAGCACCTGGAAAACTACCAACCATGTCCAGTGAATGTTTCAGCCTAATTAATGTTTTGTGACTTGGGTTGCTGCTCTGAAGCTCACCTGGGTTTGCACCAGGAAAGAGCAAAAACTTTATTTAGGGCAGAGAGGTGTGCTGAGTGTACATCAAAAAGGTCAAAATTGAAAGCAAAGGTATCTTGTGGGATGGAAGTGTTGATCCCTGAGATCTCAGCACCAATGATGGGGGGAGACAGAGAATAACATCTTAAGGAGTGGTTACCCTGTGATGTGCCTCTAGGTCAGAGGATGCCTTGATGTTGCTCTACTCTGCTGCAGGTGTTGGGCAGCCTTCAGAGCTGGCTGAAATGCAGGATGGTTTTCAATTGTACAAACCTAGTGGACTCTTCACAAAGCCTGGATGTCCTCACCGCATATAGAAGATATACATCAGTCTCCTTATGTACCTTTAAAAAAAAAACCCACCCCCCAAAAAAAAAAAAAAAAAAACCCAAGCCATTTAGAAGGGTTACATGCTTGAGGATGTCATACCTCTGAGTCATTAGGTGGGAAGCATTTTACTTGTTGCTGATACTGGTTTCTGCCCTGTCTCACATCAGTAAGTTGTGCTTTGTGAAGAGCTTAAAAAATTGAGTAACAGGGGAGACCATCAGAGTGACTGATGCTTCAGTGATAGAACGGCTGTTAGAAATCTCCCTTAAAACCACAGAGGAGGACTCTATAAACCTTGAAGTGGCAAATTTTTTTTAGGGTTGTAAGTAGGATAGTATGAGCACAGTGAGACTGGAGCAGGGCAACACTCTAGGTGAAGGTGAGGAACTGACAGGAGGTGTAAAGGGAGAGTGGTTTGGAAGGAGGATGCAGGTACAGTCCTCCTGGAAGAAGATTGCTGGAGCAGTAACTGGTGAGTGTAGTATGGGGCAAGGCAGAGGGCTTAATGTGTTTGAATCTGTAATATGCCAAGTACAGATGTCATCCAAGTCCTAAATCCTGTTTTCAGCCTTTAAAAAGAGGCATTAAAAAGTGATGCACCATCAGTGTTGTGCTGATGCACCTTTTCCTTTAGGAACACACTCATGGAGATAATTACTTCAGCTGTTATTTCAGCCATACTGTCTTAAAGGAGCAAATTAGTATCACCATGCATAGTTACCTTCAATAATGGCAATTGGACACTTTTCAAAAATGGACGAGCTTGTAACTTTGAGATCTGAGTGGGGAGTGCTGGTTAAATGTAACAACTCTGTATACCACCTTCTCTTACTGAAAGGGAGCAAAGGAAGTGACAGTTTAGGACTATTCCCCAGGAGCTCTATAGAAGTGAAGGGTCAAAATCAGATTTTATTTTGAAATTGAGTGCTGTGGTTCTTATATTGCTATGATAGTGTAAATCAATAGTAGCCTTACTGTCTTACCTTGTCATAGTTCTAGCTTCAGTCATAATTGCATATCATTAGTAGGCAGAGTCTGTATGTAAATAAAACATGGTGCAGTTCCATGCTGGAAACTGCAACAACTCCAGGGGATCTAATCAAATTTGGAAAGTTACTGTGCATATGCAAGGTAACTGTGCTGGTCTGTTAGATACTTGCCATTGCAGGGGACTTCCTACCAGCTGGAGAGAGTCGTGTTTGTGAACTGTCCAGGCTAGTTTGCTGTGCTTTTGCAAGCCATGATGTGTTGGTGCTTTCACCATCTGTCCTAGCTTTGGTATCATTTTATGTTATTCCAAAGAACCCCTTTGCTTTTATCACTTTTTTTTTTTTAAATATAGATCTCTCCTCTGGTGTTGATGTAACTCTACCACTAGCTATTGTGATTTGCTGTTAATGGAAGTTTTTCTTTCAACTTCTCTCTCTGGTTCCCTCCTCTCCTGCCCCTGAAATCAAATTGAGAAACAAGAAATAGGGGAGAAACCTTTATCTTTTGGTTTTGTTCCAAACCTTAGTTTGTAGGTTTATGGGATGAGCAGCATCTTTCCATGAAATCTGTGTTATTACCAGATTGGTATGAAGGAATGATTGAGATTTTTACAGCTGCCCATGGAAAGAAATTTAATCTTGCATGTTGCATCGGGTTGTTGAAGCCCAATAACTTCTCCTGGTAGGAGGTTTGTTCCTGTGATTAGTTCTACTTGAGATGCTGTGCATCACTGCAGTTGTTCCTCAGCCCCAGGTACTAGGTGCCGGCGTTGGTACTGCACCAAGCTTTCATTGGCTACTAGATGTTTCCCTTCCAGCAGTAACTGTGGTGGGTGAAATATTAGAACTGTAAGTGTCAATGCAAGTAACTAAAAGGAATGATTGCATGACATTGCTCTGATAAAACAGAAAGGATTTCATAGTACATTGGCTAGCAGTAATAGTGTGCACACTTTTCACTTTAAGGAAAACCAAGTTGTATGCTTACAGTGCAATGACCAGTCCTCAATAACAGCTTCAGCATGTGGTCAAGCTTTGTTTACATGGATGTGTAAACTTAGATGCCTTGCACCTGATGCAGCATTGCTGTGTGCTTCTGTCACTTGTTCCACAGCAAGTTATATGGTGGCAGTCTTAAATATTATAGCCAGAGATGAGTTTGTAACTATACATTGCCAGGAAACATCACTGGACATTGACCAGCCCCAGTGTCAGGCTGTGCCTCATGCTGCGCACAGAGTGAGTCTTGTGTTAAAGCTTTTGAAAACAAATCCAGGATACTGGGTTAAAAGTTGCTGGTAAAGCAACTAGCAGGGATTCTTTCTGATCTCCAGAGGAACTGCTCTTTGAAGTCTGTACTCTTTCTCATAGCTCAGAGAAGGGTTTCTACAGATTTAGTACTGTTTGTGGTGCTGGGTCAGGACTTTCCTCACTGGAACTCAACCATGGGGTAGCCTTCACTCTGCTGAATGCCCCTTGAATGCAAAAGCCAGGTAGTAGCAAGAAGAAGAGCTAGTATTATTTAGAGTTCTTTCTTTAAAAAAACCCTTCCCTACCTCTTGTAGAACGCACCAATGGCTTACTGTGACACGTCCTATTTTTGATACAAACAGCTCCCTTGTGGAATCCTAATGTTATCTAGAAAATGGGCAAGAGAAATAGCAGCTTTTGGGGCTTGGTATTTAGATTGGAGAAATTTAGCCGCATTACAGGGTCCAGTGAACAGGAATATGGACTGTCTCATGGTAGCTTTGTTGCAGGCTTGCCATCTGGCTAATTATCCAGCAATGGGAGGAGGCGTGTGTGGCGGTTCCTTTGCTACATGCAGGCCTCTGACAGGTTTGGGTAAGCTGGAATACTTCAGGGCTTGCAGGGTAAAGCCTTCCTGTAAACTCTTGGTGTGCTGCTCTGCCTTAGCAGGGACACATTTAGCTGTAAAAAGAAATAAGGATTGTGGGCCACTCCAAAAGCACTTGTATAGGACTTGGGGTGTAGGCAGTGTGTGTCTGATCTGTGGCAACCAGCTAAAATTATCATACCTGCTCATCATGTCATCTGTTATACCCCCTTTGCCTGTATTGCTGTTTGCAGCTGGCAAATTGTTTCTGCCTATCTGGCCTTGCCCTGAGGAAAGCTTTTTCCCTGGTTAGTAAAATTTTCTGGTAAGTGGAAGACACTTTTTGCCTAAACTTCCAGAAAGAGGCTCATGGTCCATTTGAGGTGATGTGCCCCATTATTGTCAAAACTGTCATCTTGTTGACGTATTGGGAAAGCCCAGCCATAGCCTCTTTGGTGGCGTGCTGGGCTTCTGTAGGCCCTTCTGTCTCTCAGAAGAGCTATAGATAAGAAACTAGGTAGTGACCTTTGCTTTCCAGAGGAAGAGGTGGCAGACAGTAGGAACCTCAAATGTAAAGTCTTTTCTCTAGAATAAATGATTGTTCTTTGTAAGGTTTAAATTTTCTCTATGTTGATTAAGAATTAATTAAGATTAAGAACATAATTTTGTGGTGCTGTACCGCTGAATCTTTAAGCATTCTCATAAATAACCCGGTTCTGGGTGTTAGAAAAACAGCTCTTGGACCAGATAGTTGTACTTAAGTTCAGCTCTGTGTCAAGGCAAAACCTGTGATTGGATGTGCACTCCATTAATACTGATTAAAATTGCAGTCTGAGTTAAGTGGAGTCTGGCAATGGTGCCCTTTTGTTGCTATAGGCAACCAACACATTGTAAACTTACTGAATGCTAGTTTTATATTTAATGTTTCCATGGTCTTTCTGCTAGAAACAAGTTTTCTTGTAGATGAAGAGAGCTCTGGCAGCTCTGTGAGTAAACAGGAGCAATGCTAACAAGATCAGGGATTTAATGTCTGTTCTCAATTGATTATTCTTTTTAAATGGCTTTCCACTGTGGAACGGGTTTTCTCTTTTGGTCTGTCTTTCCTTTGCTTCCTGGGTGGTCAGGGGCAAACACATTGGAACCACACAATGCTCACAGTGTATCTAAGGTTAAAAAATGAATTTTGAGTTTACACTACAGCAATGCCTCTGAGATTCTGGCAGGTCCCCCTGTGGAGGTACTAGTCACCTTCCTAAGAAACCAACAAGGGAGGTGAGAGTGAAACAAGACTAAACGAATAGGCTGTTTGCATCAACTTTCCTTTGGAGCTCAGCAGCTCATGGCTGTCCTGCAAGTGGTGGGAATTCTCCAGCGAAAACAACCCACAGACAAATTAATCCTATCCTGGCAATGAAACAGTGTAGGAAACCTTACAGCTCATGAGTGCTAGACACTTGTGTTCCACAGTTATCTCTAATGTGATCTTGCAGCATTGATTTTTGTCTTTATACCCTCTGCTTGTTCTTACTGAAGTCAGATGCTAGTCAGCAGCCATCGTAGCCTGGGAACATCATTTTGGGATGAGTGTGACGTCCACATCCCCTGTTCTTCCCGAATAGCCGCCACCACTCCTTGTTCCTAGAGACAGGATATTACAAGCTGGCTTAATCCAGGACCTACAATTCTGAAAAGGTTTCACTTTTACATAGACAAGAAGTATATGAGTGTGCCTTTACCAGAACTAAAAAATACTTCTGTAACAATTTTTCTCTTAAAACTTCATGATTTGGCTGTGTCTTTCAGCTAACTGGCAGGGGATATAACTATCTCTTTCATTATGAGCTATGTATAATTTTCTTCTAATGGGTTTAAGTCTCTTTCATGGAAGGAACCTCCTGTCCACTGTGTATTATGTATCCAGGGTATTTTGTATGCAGTGCTTGGCTTCATGGTGGTGATGGCTGTTACAACCATGTGGGAAAATGAATGGGTATGCCGCACTGTCCTTCATTTCCAGGACCATTTGAGAGTGCATCTGTGCTGTAACCCCACATCAACAACTACAGCGTAGTGTAGAGGTGCCTTAATTAATGTTAAACTAAGTGTCTCTGTCAAGGCATCCCAGCATGGAGCCCAGCAGGACTGCAAGGTCTGTCCCAAAAGGCAGGTAGTTGAGTGAGCTTTGTGATTTTGTGATGAAAATATACCTTGGGTAACTTGCTTAAAGCTCAGTGGAGTTGTCTTACAGCTGCACTGCAGTAACTTAGATAGTAGAGAGTCCCTCAGCACTGATTTTTTTTCTTTTTTTTTTTTTTTTTAGCCATGTGGAAGAGATTTGCCTTTAAGCTATGCCAGTCACGCAGAGGCTGTATTGCCTCTTGGTTACATGTCTTCACTTACTAACATATTTGAGGTGCTGCCAGTGAGGTTACTTTCTGGGGGGAGATTTTTTGATGTTCACTTATTTGACTTTAGGTTTATGGGTCCTAAGTGATGTGTTTTGTAAGCAAATCTAGAGGGGTGGCAGCATGGCACAAGTGTCTTAGCTTCAAAACTAGGGAAGAAAACTTTATTTCTCTTAACAGTGACTTGCTGAACTAAACTGTAATTAAATTTCTAAGCAAACTGTAAGCGCTATGGAATATTGCACAGAGCTGCATATCTTTCCAGTTTGTGCAAGGCAATGATTACTGTGGGCAGTCTCTAAAGCTTTTGCAGAGCAACAGATTGCCAGGAATGCTGCCATTGTTCCTCCTAAAAAAACTGTCTCGAAGGTGTTTTGGGCAGAGGACTTTTTGCATACTGCAGCAGTTGGAAAATTGTTTCAGAACAGGGCAAGCTGTATGGATTGGCCTCTGGTATCTGTTCTGCTCTTGCTTGAAAGAATTTTACTCGGAAAATATTTTTCAAATAGTTCTGGTGATTTCTATAGGTGACTCCTATGCTGCTGTGGTGCACTAGGCTCTGGAGGCAACTGGAAAACAATGGAAGACCTCTGCAAGCCATCAGATAAGGGTTTTAAATTACCTGTATGCCTTGACTGTGCCTATAAAATAAGTAAATGAATGGGTGGGCAAATGGAGA
>VZSZ01009465.1:0-25842 GCA_013398815.1 Ibidorhyncha struthersii | reverse complement strand
GTCCCTTCCAACCCTGACTATTCTGTGATCTGTGATTCTGTGAAATGCACAGTGCAAAAGAGATCATGATTACCAAAATAGTTATCAGATTTTGCAGAAAATTCCTTAAAATATCACAATAAATTCCATTTATTTAATTCCACAATAAATTCAGCATTACATAGAATGCTTAGATGTAATACATACCTGTTTTTTTTTTCATGAACCAGAAAGAGACTGCATTGTGTCATGTCCCTAGATTTCTTCAACAAAAATATTTTTTAATGCTACACATACGCTGCAGAATATGTTCACCGTGGGATCCCAAGCCAAGAGGGGCTACAGAGGCTTGTGTCCACCCGGCTCATGGCTAGCCCCATCCATAGCATCAAGACCTCATAGGCTTCAGCTTTGGGTCTTTTGGCTTCATACTGTGGTTTTGCTGCCATAAGAAAAAAAAGGGTGAAAGAGAGACTGGATGTTATTTTCAGTTCAAAGTGTTTGAAACAATTTGTGGACTGTGCTGCAGCCCAGTAGAGCTGTTTTCCCAAAACGCAGAGATGTGAACGTATCGCATAACCAACACATTGCTTGTAGAGTATGTAATGGCATTTGGAGGTGCAAAGCCTTCTGGGATAGTACTGAAGGGCAAAGGGTGCAAAATCTGGGGCAATCTTATCCACACTGCTTACTTGAGATGGGTCACTTACACTTCCTATACAATCCAGGAGAAATTAGTTTCTTCTAAACTGCCTTTTGCAGGCAATGCTCCTTACCTAGTATATATGGGCACCATGACTCTAACTTAACTGGTGAGATGCACCCCGTCCGTCCACATACTTATATTTAAGGCACTAAAATGCTATTAAGCAACTTCCTTTAAGCATCAAAGTCTGATGATTTGGGACCACTTCTTCAGTGTTGCCCTTTACTCTCACTGTACACACAAGTGTTCTCAAAAAATACAAGATGCTTTGAAAAGCTAATAATTTATCTTAAGCACTTAATGGAAATAAGGCAATTTGAAAATCTGCCGTTAAGTCACAAGAGGTCTGCCACAGTTTCATTAACTATAAAATGCTGATAATGTTACCCACTTACTCACTGCATCCAAATATTGCGAGGATTATCTAGATTGTAACTATAAAGCAGCTTGGCCCCAACTGAGAAAAGCATCATTTTTCAGGAAGCTTTTTAGACAGTCACTTAAAACCTTTCCCGACTGGAGGTCACTGAAGTTTAGGAGGCCATCATCAGGACATAACTCTATTGCTTCCATGTATTTAAGATGAAAGGTAGCATCTAATGTTTCTTTTGTGTAGATGGCAGCATCTGGATTTCTTTAAACTAGATGAAAATATAAACACTAACACAAATCTGTATATAATCTCTGTTAGTGAATTAAATACTCTTATAGTAAAAGTAAAGGACTTCTGTGATTCCTAAATTCCCATCATCCAAATATGGGATTCGGTTTTCATCAAAGATGTTAAATATGAAGATTATTAGTTCTGGAAACATAAATAAGCATATTGTTGTTTTTTGGGGGGTGATATGATATCTTTAGGGAAGATTCCTGTTTTGTTTTTTCTCTCTTGACACACTGTATGTGCTGTGTGAGTTGTTTATTGAAACAATAAAGGGTAGAACCTTTAATTTCTTTTCTCCTGCACAAAACCAATTAATGCACTATACCTCCTGAAGAAAAGTAAATTGCAATATGATGTTGACTTTGTTGCCTCAAGAAACCTGATAGCAGGTCAAATATGTCACCCAACCGAATTTTTGAAAAAATTTTGGAAAAAGAATTTTGCATAAGTTGAAGTGATTTTCAAAGAAAGAAAAAGTAACTAACAACTGTTCAAAAGTTCAAAAGGCAGGCTCATTCAGTTCTGGCTTATGCATTCACTACTGCTAACATTACAGCCACAATACAGTGCTTCATTGTTTTCTAGTTCTTGATTTAGTGTCAGTATATAAATCTCACTATCATCACAGCATTACTTACATTTAAACTGAATTTAACAATGCTGCATACTGCATTGGAAAGCTTGAAAAAGGTGACGCACACTGCACTGAGATAAGACCATCATACATTCATTACATATCATTCTTTTTACATTTGAAAATGAAAGTTATACCACCATTTACAGTTATTACTGAATTTCTCATGTTAGAGACTTAAATGGTAATAACACCCTCTCAAGATTCTGGAAATGCAGCCTGAGATGTACACAGTATTTCTCAACTTTCTCTCATCCTTTTAGAACTTTTAATTACTTTCCTATGAAGGCAGAAGCTACCACAGAGATTCAAATACTTTATAATTATAGACACTCTCATGTCTTTTCCAGGCAATCTCAGGCCATTTGCAGTTTATTCTCATGACTCACAGAAGTTTTTGCAGCAAGTGCATGTATAAAAGCTGTAAAAGCTACTGATGGAGTAATAGTTTTTGCCAGTATTAAACTACTTTTTTCCTGAATCGCTGAGTGAGAGTAACCCTCATTACAGTTCTCAGCTATCCAAGACTGATGTCCAAATACTCAGAGGGGTCTCTTTTTTAAAACTTTGTGTAATTCCCCAAGATGCTTATGAACCATATTGCCTGTTGGGACATAGATTTATTTACTTAGATCCTTTAACTATTACACATGGGGGAAAAAAATAAACTGGTTTTACAACACTGACTAAGAACCCAAATGAAAAGACTGAAGCTGCATTTCCTCCCATAAGACATTTGCTCTCTTAAAATGAAAAACTCAAATTTAGCTGCCCTCGTGACTGAATAGGTATCTGTGTTAAGCAGCACACAGCTCGAAGAAAGCCACAAACATACTTATTCACCAGTCTGAAAGGCATTTTCTTGTACTGGGTAAAAACATAGTTTCCAAGTTTTTTTAGGTCCTTTGGCTTTCTTATGGAGTGTGTATGTATTGTGGCCCCTTCAATATAGAGAAATTATATGATCTCAGAAGACAATGGATTATAGTCCCTACTCTCATGGCTTGAATCTAAGTGATAACCTAAAGGTACATCATTGATTCACTGAGATCTGTCTCATCTCTACAACTGTTAGCCAGTATCAACAAGATTATATTTTAGAAATAATATTAGTCTCCAGTAAGATTTAGGCAGCCATAAATTCAGGCTACTTGAGTCCTTTAAGTGCAGTAGAATCACATATTCCATTCCTCTGATGCCATAAAAATATTTTGTTTGTCATCAGAAGTATTAATCATTTATTAGTATATGTCATCATTTCAGAAATATTTATTTCAAAAAGATCATATAATAATAGTATACTACTTAAATTATTTTCTATTAACTCATATTGGTGGTACCTGAATACTTTGCAAAAACAATAAAATATATCCTGGCAGCATACACAACTTTCATCCCAACAAATGCTCGAAACAAATGCTCGAACACTATCTACAAGCCTTTTTTTTTTTTTTTTTAAGTATATGAAGTGGACTTCAGATAGCACAGGGAATTAACACTGACTTAAGATCGCAAATTATGGATCACCCCTGTATAGAAGACAGATGTATGTTTTTATCTTCCCAATGTTATTTGCACTAATAAAATCTTGTCTTATCAGAAAGAAGCAACTTGTATTTAAACGTGATCTGAGACCCCCCCCTGCTTCACACCAATAGATAATAATGAGAAACTGAACCTCAGTTCAACAGATTTATTAATTCTTAAATATAGCTGTCTTCCCACTTATTTTCAGCCCCCACAGGTAAAAATGTTTGCTCCTACACAGTGGGAACACAGGGCAAATTTACAATCTGGCTGTATCTATTATCATGTTGTGGTTTCCATTGAAAGGAAATCCTGGCATGTGTAGAGTGGAAGTCACAGTGCTCTCCAGCTGTTTTCCTGATCTGGAAAAACAAGCATACTATGGAATATAAATGCCACACAATCTAATTTAAGTCATTGGTACAAAGTCATGTCAATTATATCAGAAGACACACAGTGCTACTTAAACTTCAGTACATCTGATTACTATAATTGTAATATTAGCATGCTGGGAGAGAGTTACCTCTTGAATGAAACAGTTGGGTGAAGATTCAGCTGTGACCAAAACTTAATCCAATATTTTCTCAGCAATATTTCTACCATCTATATTCAGGTTGGCAATATCTCTGCTACGTGTTACCTGACAAAAGGCTATGACCTATCTTGATGGAAAATGGTTTATTTATTTATCATCTATTTATCACTGCTCAGCCAGAGAGTGCCAATGACATTTAGGAAACAGTGACACCTTCAGTGCTTTAGTATTCCCAACTGAGATAGAGTATTCCAGCCGATCAGACCTGCCTTGCAGTAACCAGTGCTTTCTCATAGAATCAATAATCAAGTTCAGTTCCTCTAAACACTTTGTGTAAGCAGGCTAGGAATTTCAGCATGGAAAAAATGTGGGAACAATTATGGTGGTGTAATAGGAGTCAATAAATTCATGAGTGGCATGAAGAGGTAAGTAGGGATTGACTGTTCATTCTTTCTTTGAGTGAAAGCACCACAGGCTATCAAACAAAGCTGGGTGTGACATTCAAAAGAAGAAAAGGTAGATCTTCATAGTCTGTGGAAGTAATCTGTGGAACTTCATGCCACAAGACATTGCAAATGCTGAATGGGTTTGTAAATTCAAGTGGAGACTATACAAGTTCATGGAAGAAATTTTCATCAGCAGTTATTAGCTGCAAACACATTAGCATTTCTTGTTCAGAAATTCCTTGAGCTGCAAGTTTCTAAAGACTGCAAGAGTCTGCTGAGAAAGTTTAACCATGTTTGTTCCATTCCTATACACTTCCCCAGATAATTCACTTTTGTTTAACATTAGAAAGATGATGCGGGATCTTTTGGCGTGACCTCCTTCAGTAATTCTGTCTTCATCGTGTCTTCTTTATCATGAAAGCACTCCATAACCATGATAAAAAATAATTGAGTTCTATGTTAATGAAAGAAGGCAAGTGGATGAATTTGAGCAGGTCCTTTTATCTGTTCTTTTCTAAGGTCTCTCCCTGGCTTTGGGCTCATTTCCTATGTAACAAAATTATGGGCGAGGGCAATCTGAAGGAGTCAAGAGTTAGGGAATGAAATCTGCTAACTGTGCACAAGGTAGATTTGCTGCAGCCCAGGGCAGTGCAGACATAACCCAGCCGGTGCCCCTTGCCCCGACCCTTACTATTTAGCATCATAGTTAAAGCCTCCTCTAAATAATGCCCTCAAGACCAAATTTACATACCTTTTCTGTTGTAAACCTACAGAAGCACCATCAAAGTTTGTCACCTGTAGCATGTATGACCCTTCATGTCAAAGCATACTTAAAATGTCTTTACCTCCCTTGAAAACTTCCATGTTAGTTTGCTCCAGAAACAGTTCCTTCCTAGTGTTATCTGAAAATAACAACAACTTCTATGTTGTGGTAGATTTGAACTCTCCTAGAAGAAAATGGTTTTCACATGTGGCAGCCCGAGACTAGGAAATTACTAAATCAAGAACTGGCAGCTGTTAATGTTGGCACCATCTGGTTTTGAAGTGAAAGTTACTTTTTTCTACCTTTCATACCCTTTCTTCTATTCCACATGTCTACCAGGTTGAAATATTGTATTACACACATTACAGGGATGGGCAAGAATAAATACAGGACTAACATTAGTCACGTTGCTTAACACAGCACTGAGAGGCACTTGGATGCGAGAGCAGTATAAGAATCTATACACTGTGGAGCAGAATTTCACAAAAAAAAGGAGGTGAAGTGCAGACAGAGTAAGTGTCCTCCAAAGGTCATAATGGAAGTGTCTGTAAGAACAAGAAATAAAACTTAGACCTTCCAGTCCAGTGCTTTTATCATAAGATCATCACAAAAGGAAAGGCATCTTTGGTTAACACTGCATGCTCAATTCCCAGCTGTACCATATTCTCAGGACAGCAGCTATCAACTGTTACAAAGCAACTTAAGACCCCTTTATTACGGCAATAAGCCAACCTTTCATAGACATAAAACTGAATCAAGATCTTGATTCCCAGTCCACCTCTATTAAATAGCTCCTCAGAGCAAATTTATGAAGGTTATTATCTTGAGACCCCCTTTCTATCATTTTATCATAGTCCTGTCCCCAAGATTTAAAGCGTTCTGTACCACTGAGGAAAACTAATGTTACACGTTTAGTGCACTTGCATATGTTTAACCTCGCAAATGAAGTCTTTCCAGTGTAATTTTCCGGTTGTCAGAAGTACAATTGCTATCTAACCATTAAAGACAAAAATTGAAATAGGGAGTCCTGTGCTCTAGCTCAGTCCTTAATCTCCAGTTTTTCAAGTAGGAATAATTCTTCTTCACCTCTTGAGAGTGTTACAAGAACAAATACTATTCATAAAGTAGACGGAGATCTGTGCAGGAAAGTCACTACATGGGTTGAAAATATTATTAGGGTATCTCCTTTTTATTCAGCTAGGGGTTGTCCATACAAGGACATGGTTTTGTGGTGAGCTATGGTACTCTAGTCAGAATGGAACAAATGTTCCACAATCATTTCTACGGCTAGATTGCCTAGTGCAAATTTAGTACTGCATGGGGTTATTGTCTCCACAATATTCTGTACAGGTATTTTGGGGGCTTCAGACTGAGATTCAGATATAAGTAATCTAGATAGGTACATCCAAGGTAGACATTTTTTCCTTCCTGGTTAATGGAAAGGAATGGGCACCTTTAGGACACAATCCATATGATCCTTTTAATCACATCTAAGTTACAGTGGGATGAATCAGTCATCCTGAGTGCTTCCCTGTGAAAGGAATATAGATAAACTATTCAGATATTGACATTTGCACTGGCAATGTCCACATTTCTCAGATTAATTCTACCTTTCACAGTGTGTATTAATGGGCCACAATCCTCCAGTGGCAAGTTGAATGCTCAAGTTTTGACTGGTCTTTGCTTCCTGCTCCACTGTACATTATTTTCTGTTCTTACTGATATAGATCCTCATTTTTATCTTCCAGTAGGGAAACTGAGACTTGTGGTAAATTATTTCTCAACTTAAGGTGGGTCAGTGTGTGTCAGTATGGACAAGGAGCTTTGGCATTAACCCCAACAGTTGCCTGACAGCAGCAAGAAGATGAGAAGATCAGCAGCTTGTGAAGCTGTGTCCATGGATCAGGCTGTGATTCAACCACAGCAGTAAATGAAGCTTTAGCATTCCTGGTGCTGCATAAAACGTTCCACCCCAACAAGCACTGATTTGATATAAACTCTTTTTCTAACTGTTTGAACACAGAACTATGGACTCAGTTCAAAACTTTTTATGGGCTCATTTGTAGGAGGAAAAGATTGGTCTGTGGCAATGGATGTAGAATATTAAGAAAACAAATACCATTTTTCTGGACCTCTGTGCAGATCTCATTTCAGAATGATAGATCAGCATCTATTTATAAAGGTATATATTTTACATATATTTTAGATATATATTTATATATATCTATGTATAAAACTGTGGCCCTCATTCACCGTTATGAACATCACCATAAACTTCAGATCTAAACTAGCAGAACTCCCCAGCAGTAACTAACACCTTATCTAGTCCTGATTGTCTGTATTGATTTCAAGGTTTGTAATTTCTCAGAGGCTGTGGATAACTCTGCATGGATTTTTGATTCCTGTGTTGCATGGGACAACAGACAGAACCCACATGCTTATTTCTACTGCCTCTCTTCATTCAAAAGTTGGTTGACCACATTGTCAATTTCACCAGTGTTACTCAAAGTTCATCATGAAGGGATTAAGGATGTCAACCGACACCTCTTTTATTTATCTTTAAAAGTATATTTGTTTCCAGACATTATGGATGTTAGTGCTATTGAAATTCCCTTGTAATTTTGGATTATCCAGTTTTTTCTCTGCTTACTTGACCTATGAAGCCTTTAATTAGATGCTAGTTAGTCATTGGTTATGACTAATTTACTCTGACTTCAGCTCTGTAATCACTTAACCTTCCTCTATAACCAATAAGGAATAACATCCCAGGCTAAAATAGATATGCAAGTGGGATGAATTTCCCTCTGCAGTACTAATTCAAGTTAAACTTTATGAATTTCCACTTGAATTACAGAAAGAAACTATCTCTTGCTGAAACTGTCATAAAATGATTGTAAAGGGTGAATGACTAAGGGGAAGCTGTTGCTGCCTCGTGCTGAATTCAACTTGCTTTGTGCCATGACTGTACACCACATGCTCCAAAACACCCAAGGGGAAAATTGAAAGAGCTTCCATGTGAACGCAGGGAGGTGCAGTAGGGGAGGTTCTTAAAATGCGGTGAGGAGTCAAAAGAACTTCTCTCCCTCCAAATGGCAGATGCCAAAGGCACTGACTCAGAGATGCCCAGTGTTCCTGTTCTGAGGACTAGAGTTATTTTAACAATTTTAAACTTACACTTTATTCAACCGGCTACAAGGTTTCCTTGCATTATATTTTTTATATATTTCATATAAATTACATGTGATAGCTCATGAACAATTTCATCAATATTTGTAAAAAATGTCACAAATAGTTTTATGTCAACAAACTGCTTTCATGTTAAAGAACCGGGATAGCTTGCATGACTGGAGTGTTGCAATGGAAGGATACAAGATCTTTAGGAAGGACAGACCAGGAAGATGAGGAGGTAGAGTAACCTGTGTTACTGGTGGACAGTAATTTGAACATGAGCCAGCAATATGCCCTTGCAGCCAAAACTGTTCTGGGGTGCATTAGGTAGAATGTTGCCAGCAGGTGGAGGGAGGTGATTCTTCCTCTTTAATCAGCACTTGTGAGGCCACACCTGGAGTGGTGTGTCCTCTTATGGACTCCCTAGTACAAGAGAGACACGGGTATACTAGAGACAGTCTAATGAAGGAGAACAAAGATGATTTCTAGAGCATTTCTCCCATAAGGAAAGACTGAGAGGGCTGGAACTGTTTAGCCTAGAGGAGAGAAGGCTCAGGGGAGATCTTCTCAGTGTACGTAAATACTTGCAGGGAGAGTGTAAAGAGGATGAAGCCAGGTTCTTTTCAGTGGTGTCCAGTGACAGGACCAGAGGCAATGGGCACAAACTGAAACACAGGAGGTTCCCTCTGAACATCAGGAAACAATTTTTCACTGTAAGGTTGACAGAGCACTGGCACAAGTTGCCCAGGGAGGTTGTGCAGTCTTTGTCTTTGGAGACATTCATAAATCATCCGAACTGAGTTCTGGCCAACCTGCTATAGGTGATCCTGCTTGAGCAGAAGTTTTGGGACAGATGACCTCCAGAGGTTCCTTCCAACCTCACCTATTCTGTGATTCTGTGAACAGTTCTCCTGGAACTTTCCATGAATGGATATTTTGTTTCATGTGGTATTTCACTGTAGTTGTAGCTCAGTATGCTTTTTTATTTCTACATTGCTTAATATTTCATGGAAATATAAATCTTACATGACAATTTCAGAGAGATTTCTCATGAGTATTTCATGAAATATTTCATGAGCATTGCTATGACATTTCATGAACTTTCTTATGCTTGAGGACAAAATATATCATCAAACTTTTCATGTTTCCAGAACACTATCCAAGTTTTTATGGAAATTATGATATTTCAGACCTGGTTATGTTAAATACTTATTGATTACTTTCCAAGCAAGCTTTTTTTTTTGAATATGCAACTTCTAAAACCAAATAAAGTGCCAAAGCACAAAAATTTGAATCTCCTTATGTATTTTTTCATGGCAGTTTGACACAAAAAGAGTGACAGTGTAAATGCATCCAAGAAATTTCACAGCCATAGACGTTGTCAGAAGGTGAAAATACATGTCTGTTTGGAAATTCAACTTGCATCCAGGCATGGGCTTACCATGGGAGGGTGCTTAGGAGAATATCTCCTTTGCTTATTTTCCTTTCCATCCCTTTTACTACTGTTGTTACAACTCTATGCCACCAAAATCACTGCTATGTGTATTTCAGGCATTATATATGGTCCCTTTATAGTAACTTGTGGAGTGACACACCTTAGAAAAATGCACCTTTTGATTGTGAAGTCACTTTCACTCTGTCTAATGTGAGGTGAGTGTTTGTGAGATACAATATGTAACATTTACCAAGAGTGATAGGCTGGCTACTTTCTCTTCAATGGTAGACAGGAAGGAGACAGTTACAACTGCTTTCAGGTGAAGCAGTCTCCAACAGATGCCTCCATTTGTCCTTGGCACTTTTACAATGTCTTGAACTCCACTGAATCTGCTCTATATTATTCTTCTGAGCCCACAGGAACTCCATTCCAGAGCTACCTCACTTGTGTCCTTTGAAACTCCTAGAAAAATCACCAGACACATTCATTTTCACTTCCTCTAGCTACCTAGTAATAAAGGTTGGAAAACTTATCTTTGAGCACCAGACCAGTTAGGATTTAGGGCCTATGGGAAATGAGAAAAGTAACAAGAAGCTATTACTCTTTACACATTTTCCTTGGCATCAAAGATAGAATATATCACCCTAATTTGGTATAATATCTTCAGTTCTTCTTCCTTCCCAGTATTAGAATATTATAGAAACAGTAAGTTATTTTCTACCTTACTTATGCAACGTTCTGGAACCATGCTGCAATGAGCTTTTTTTTGTACTATTTGATAATGTTTGAAAAATGAATACAAGTTCTGTGCACTGCTGTTTGGGAGAGCCTGGAAGTACACATTTGATTGGCTGACGAGAAATGGTTGGTGGACTGACAGAAGTCACTCCTTGCCAGCCGAACCAAGCCACTGAAGGAACTCCAAAGCTACTGAAAGAACATGGCTGAAGTGATAATTTTGGAAACTGTGGTGGGGTTGTGAAGTTCAGGTTGGTAATCACATGTTTATCTCTGCAGAAACTGCTTGTGTTGGAAGAAATCGCTGATACAAGTTCCCACAAGAAAAAAAGAATGAGCCCCCTCAGACCAGAAATATACTTAGTGACATTATTTATGCACAAAATACTTCAGGAGGCATCCAATCCAACCTCCCCCACCAGGCAGGGTCATCTGTGCAATCAGACCATGTTGCTCAGGGCTTTAACCAGTCAGACCATAAAAAAACTTCTACGGATGAAGAGTGAAAAACTTGTTTGTTATCTTCAGTCCTCATGGTGAAAAAGTTTCTCTTTATATTTTGCCTTCTTTGTATCAGTTTATGCCCACTACCTCTCATCCTCACACCATTCAGCATTGTGAAGAGCCTGGATCCATCCTCTTGGTACCTTTCCCATAGATTTTGGGAGAAATATATTAGGTCCTCCCAAAACCTTTTCGTTACCAAGCTTAACAAGACCAGTATCTTCAGTGTCTTGTCACAGGGAACATGCCCCTGAATATTAGAAATTACAGCTGCATATGCAGACACAAGTTAAAAAAAAATCTAGAAAAAAATATAACCAAAACAGAAGTCTATCTCTGCTTCAGGACCATTTTATATTCTCTGCAATGCTCAAAGTAAAATTAAGATTTTTGCAATTAATATTATGAACCTCAAGAATTAAAAATATTCTCCACCATTTGTTCCCCTGATGCCTTACTATCTCTATAAATCTTCATCTATATGCAAGTTTAAGCTGTGAAATGTTCTCCCAAAAGAGTTTATCTAATGCTGAAATGCTGGTCTTTGTACCAGATAAGAATTCCAGATAAAATTCTGTGCAACAAATTCTATGGTAAAGTATTATATACACAGCTATGAAATGTGTCTCAGAAATTCTATTAAGTCTATAATGTCAACCATAGCACTAACCAAACACTAAAGAAAATTAATTTGGATGGTGTTTTCTTTTTACAGTAACAAAATCAATTATGTTAATAGTATATTGCAACTTGGACATATGGTGAGAGAGAAGGTGTTACAGCGATTGCAAGAAGGGGACGGTATAAGAAATTATAATGAGAAATAAACATTTTGGAAGGAGTCAAATCTGGCTTCAGGCAAAGAACATAAAAATTCCCAAAGGAAAAGTGTTTTAGAAACGTTCCCTTTGCTCCCATCCATATTTCAAGCATACGGTTTGAGGGGAAAATAAACTTGATTCTCCTCCCACTTCTGCACAAAACGATAACACTCAACCACCATTTTTCAAACAATGACTGTATCTTATAATACTCAAAAAATGTTCTGAATTATATTTCCAAATACCACTGCAATTCACCATAATATGTCACCAAAAGATGCATACTTGATCACCACATCACCATCTTCTGAATCACTTCAGAATTTTGTCAGGTAGTTCAGCTCGATAGTACGATTTCTTTCTCATCAGAACTTGTCTTGGGGTAGGAGAATGAACTAAACTGCTACACCTCTATCAGCAAATAAAACAAATCAGAAACTGTTCTTGATGTCAGCTAGCCTGGCACGTCTTGCATTTGTACAGCTAAAACCTTTTGCTTCGCCAAACTACATATCCACATCTCAAACTGACAGTTGGGAATGTTCCTTGGCCACTGCTCTCCCCCAGACCATTCCTGGTCGTTGTCCACCAGGGCACTGCTTTCCTTGAATTAAATTTTCCCTCAGAATATGTGCAATCACTGTACAGACCATCGTGTGCTGGTGAGAACATCTGTGGCCAGCATAAGTTTACTTGCACAGACAGAGCTAATGACTTTCTGAGGTCCCCTACAACTCTGTATTCTCTTACTTTTAGGAGAGCCCCAGGCAGGCCTAAAGTCTCTGTTCATCTCATTTCTCTCCACAATAAAATATCTTTCTATCCACAATACAAGATGTCTCCAAAGAAAAAAAATAAAAAAAGAGCTTCACAGATCTTCATATCGGCAGACAACACAAACAGGAGAGGTTTGGATATCATGCTAGACTTTTTTTGCCTGTTGCTAGATCTTCCAGGTATAGCTCCTTTTTCTGAGGTGATGTCCTCCCTGTTCCATTGGTAGTAAAGTTTCTTACTCTGATCAGCAAAGAAATCCAGCGGGCTAAAAAATCCTCCCCCCGAAGGTTACACAGGGGCACAAGAAACAATAATATATTTTAATATTGTGAGGGTGTGGATGAATGCCACTGATGCCAGGAACATGCAAATATATGCTACAAATCCGGCTGCCATACAGTATTTGAATAGGAAGGTGGTACACTGTTCATATGAGCCTGAAAAATAAAGAAGTCACATGGAAATCTGCCATTGAGTCCTGCAAGATGCAAACAAGCAAGTGACAGCTGGAGGGCTGCCAAGCCTGGGCACGGTAGCAGAGTCAATCCTAACACTGCAAAGTAACATTGGTACAGAAGAGGTCAGACTACTTGTTATCCTTCTCTAGCAATCGCATGATATGTACATGGATTGTTTCAAAGGGAATGAATTAAGCTCACTAAAAATTAAACCGCACCTGAAGCACGATTAGACAAACATTTATTAAACTGTGTGGCAGCAGAACTCAATCAGCTGCTTATCATCACCTATCTGAACAAACCACTAAGCAATAGCCTGTAGAGTGAATGACAGTTTGGAGTCACTTCCACTGAAATTGTCAAATGTTTTCTGAAGAAAGAGGATGAGAGTATGAAATTATTATAGCTGTGAACTGACTGAAGAAACTTAAAATGAAAAAAACACTACAAGTAACGCAGGAACAGCTTTGTCTGGTTAGCTCTTATTCCTAGTCATTGCATCTGGCATTGACTCCACTGATCTTGCAGCTCTTCACAGCTGTTACCCACCAGTTCTTTAAAGGCTGCTCACAACATCACAGTGCTGGAGATTCCAGCTTTGTGGGTCCTTTAACCCTTTGTATTATGTTGAGGACAATAACTTTAAGTTTTTCAAGTGGACTAGTGCTGTCACATGTTAAGAATCTTCACATTCAAGAGTAATATTTGTTACCTGTCTTCATGAAAAAAACCTTCATCTGTTTTTTGATTTGTGTGACTGTAGTGCTAACGTGAAAAATAGCACCACTCTGTTTGTTTTCCCAATTCATTATTTTTCACTCCCAACACTTCTGCTAGTTATCTTCTTCGCACTTTTTTTCAAATCCTCACCTTCTCAAGTTCGTTTTTTCCTGTCTCTAGCTCCAATTTGTGACAGGCTCATTATCAAAAATGCTGATAAATACATTTTCTGGAGTTAAAATTCTAACAATGGGTGCACGTCATGCTGTATGATTTAGTTGCCTTTCACACTGATACAGTCAGGTAACTGTAGGTCCAATGTATCACGGCTGTACAGTCTTGGCTAATGATCTACTTTCTCAAATCCTGCCTTGTATTAATTGTTCAAAGCATTGTGAATTTGAAGTTTACCCTGTAAAAAAAGAAAAATTCTAGGCACCATGCAGGGGTGAGAAGGGAGGTGATAACCCAGCTTTTCCTAACAGAGAATATTATGCTGCCAGAATAACTCCACCTTTCCAGTATTACCGATACTTGTGAAGGTGAACACAGCGTGGAATTCATTGGTAGTACACGCTGCACATCAGTGGGGAGGAGAGTTTCATGGACAGAGACACTACTGCTGAGATATGATAGATGACTCTTTAAATTTAGAAACTGGGAAGACATTTAATTAAGATTTACAAGGACAGATACTGTAAGTTAAATATCAGATGATTGTTAGAAGCATTGTAAAACATAGCTGTAACAATCCTAATTGTGATATAACTAAGCCTTGCCATCATTTAAAGCACGAAGAATTTTGCAGCTTCAGTCATAGAAGATAAACTAGCAAAATTTCTTGCTCCCCTCAACTGGGGATGTTTACAAATTTCAGACATGCTGGATCCAAAGGTCTATAGGAGACTTCACAATACTTTAGGTAGGCTTTTGATTGAGGATATTAAGAACAAAGTATCAATGCTGTCAGATACAAATGACATTAACACACTGTGAGTTACACGCCAAAAGGTTGTATATACCACTTGTTCATGAAAATCAGAAGCTATAATCAGAAGCAAAGCTCAGCAAAGCTCTTTGCATCAACTTCATAGTACTAACCTAAGAAAGGAAAGTTTTGCATTCCAGTCACTAGCTTTTCCCTCATTGTATTAAATCACGATTAGAAAATTGCTTAGATTTTTGCAAAATGTTTATGAAAATATCCTTAGCTTTCTAAAGTGTGTATACATACATATTATGTAAGTAACTGAAGCAGAAGAAAAAATAGTCACTCCATCTCACATATACAGCTGAACTGAAAATTGCAGTTTAACTTAGTATTACAAAGTACAATGGGGTGCATCTGTGTATCTGGGACACCCAGTCCACCCCTTTTTTTAGAAAATATACTTTGGAAATAGAAAAGGGTGTAGTTCTACACCTTGTAACTCCATGAAAGCTCAGCTCAAATGGCTAACATACATTCACAAGGATGAATAAGGCTGGCTGTCTTGGCTTTCCTCCTTGGTTAAAAAAAATATGTAAGCTTATAAATAAGCTCGTTTTCCTTGTAAGGCACAAAAAAAAAGAAACATAAACCCCAGTATTAATTGCTGTACACACATTTTGTGACAATTTTTGATGCCCATTTGTAGTAACTAGATGAAAAATTAGAAACATATGGATGCACCAAATTTCTTTTACTTACTTTTTTCTTAATTGGACTGAGTTTGTGTCCATTATAACCCAGTTTCTCCTACTTCACAATCGTAAATCATTTCCAAAATATCAACATAATACCATGCTCACGACATAGCTATTGTTACATACCACAGTCTCCCTGGGTGGAAGCAATTATGTTTGTCCAGATTGGACAAAATACAATAGATAAATTGGAGTAAGGCAGATAAGATACGTTGTGTCATATATTTCTAGCCTTATATAATGTCATAAATTCACTCAAGACGTTTCAGTATAATGCTTTCATGCACACAGGCACACAAAAAAGTCACATTTCTAACCAGATTGTTTGTATTACTATAGTCATGAATAAATAGGTCTGAGTTCCTCCAGCAGAGTATATGTAGTGAAAACAGTTAATAGCATTTGTCCCTATAGCTTACTATTTCTATTCCCTGAAGCTCTAGTTCTGCTCTAGTCCTACTGCCCTGGAGACTCATTCCAACTACAAGCAGAGCTTGATCACCATGTGGTGCTGCACCACCGCTCCCTTCTAGAATTATATTGAATTTCCTGTCATCATATGGACTTTGTGACATATTAACCAGAGATCATGTTGTTGGTAAATTGGGGTTATGACTTATTGACCAGTACATTGGACTGGTGCCAAGATTGTGCAGTGACCTGTGACATATTCACTCCTTTGTTAACTGAGTTTGCAGAAGTAAGAAGCTGAAGTGTCCTTGTTCTGTTACTGACCTACAAGAAACTGCCAAGACATGAAAGGCCTGCTGGCAGAATTTCCTTGTTGCCTACCTTTTGCCATAGAATTTTAAATTAACACAGTTATATATGTCATCCTAATTCTGGGGTGCGTGGTTTTCAACAGTAAAATGTGTTTTGAAGAGTAAGGATTTGGTCTTATTTACTTATAAATATGGACACTTTAAAAAATAAAATAAAACAAATATTGCTACAATTGGGGGGGAGGGGGCATTTTCCCTGTTAAATCATAAAGAAAAGGTGGGAGTTTTGGTTTGAGATTCTTAATTCTGTATATTCCCCTTCATGTGGAAGCAGTGTGGAACATGTTTTCAGAATCTGACGTTTGGCTTTCATACTGTTATTCTCAAAGTAATTACACTTCCCAGAAAATGTTTGTCAGGTTTAGAAGTGCTAATCTGAATTTAAAAAAGATGTAGCTCATTTTTTCTCCACATCAACATTATCTTGGTGCAAAAATGCTGGGCATTCTGAAGCCTGGTACTATTCTCTGATATAGTGCTAGTTCAGAGCACTCTAGTATGCCTTTCAGAAGGGATGATACAGAGTTTGCAGCAATGTCACCAGCTGACCCCATAGTCCTGAACACCGTTCTCTGCCAAGAACGTTCAGGGTACCTCAGAGTACTGTGTGTTTGATACCAAAGCAAGTTTAATTTTAAAAAACTTGAAAATCTATCACTCATTTATACTGAGAGTTCATACTGTGTTTTCTATTTATGCAAAGCTTTTTACAAATGTCTCTCATAGTTTGTAAATATTTCTGAAGTATTTATCACCTCATGACTTTGTGGCTTCCTATAGTGAGCAAACTGGGCTCAAACAACAAGAAGCCCCGAATCCAGATGATTATCTTTTCCATTGCTATACAATTTTTTGGGGGCTATTATAAAGCCTGGTAATTTTGAAGGAATAGTTATATTGAAAAGTTAGCAAGAATAACCACAAATTCATGAACTGTGAAGCCGGTGCATTGAAATAAATCACATTAATTTGGCACTAGATTTGAAAAATGTCAAATAAATCCTCAGAAAATGACAATAAAAAAAGACAGTAGAAACTTGACAACTTACACTATGAATGAGCCTTTTAAACAGAAATAAAGGAGTCGATCAAAAATAGTTGAAATTTTAGAGATTATGTGCTTTCTGATCTGTCAGGAAAGATTGAATTTCAAGAGTTATTCTTTCATTGAAGGAAAAAAATGAGTTAATATCAGCTTAGTCCAACCAGCCACCAATTTAATGCAAATTAGTTTAAGAGACAACTTAGTTAAGCCAGTCAATACCATCTGTAGAGTCAGAAGCTAGGTTTTTACTGCTGAATAAAAGAGGTCAAGGCTAATGGGCATTGACTTGTTTTACATCATTTAGGACTTAGTCCTTTCTAAAGCAGTTTGGTCTTGGAGAAGGCTTTTTGGAGAAATACAGGGACTGCAGCAAGAATTAGGCTATATGGACCACCCTTATTTTTAGTTAGCAAAGACTCAGTCTTAGCTGTATTATCAGTTCAAGACTACCCTCAAAATCAAGGTAACTAATTTCAAAACATGCTTCTGCTAAACCTAGTATAGGAGCTAATTTCCTGGGTTTCAGAGCTGCAACTAAACTGTGAACATTTACTAAATTATCCTGTCAGATGAATATCACTGAATTATGGGTAGTGGGTTACCCATGATTTAAACCTCCCTGAAAACCAAGGTAATAACAAAGAGCAGCTGATTACTGGCTGTGAGTTGTATACCCATAGCCACAAATTTATTTAAAGAAAAGTAGATACCACTAAAACTAAAGAACTAATTTTCAAGCAAAATTCATTTCAAGCTAAACCATTTGAATGTGCCCACATTTTAAGCTATTTGAGTTAAGCCTTTGAAACTTTTCTAATTCAGATAAAACCTATGCCACACCTTGACCTTGTATGCACCCGTCTTTGTTCCAGATGTTGATCTGTTTGGCCATGTGGTATCTGTGCCTTGAGTAAATTAATTCTTTCCATTTTGCCCAGCTGTTCTGTGAAGATGAAGAATGTCTAATCAAATTCAACAAATGTAATTTGGACACCATGACTCTCACATCTACTTCCAAATTTCTGCTTTCAGTTGTCACTTATTACTATTTAAATATCTTTCAGCACTTGGACTGTTAATTTACATGATCAAGAACAAGATCCAAAAAGATACCTTCTGCATACCAAGAGTGGTATGTATCCTACCCATCAAGTGGGCATCTCTGTCTAAACCTGCCAGCTAGATTCCCTTCCCAGGCAATGAAGAGAAATAGTGACTTTTAGGGTATGGTTCATCTAACTTAAGCCATCTGTGTTAGGATGAGTTTCTATATGACCTATAATTTTCCCTGCATAATTATTTAGGTACTGAAAGCTTTATACACGTACAAGGTGTTACCATCTTGTATAAGCTCACCATCACAGCAACTACCTTAGCAATATGCAAATTTGAGGTTCAGACCTTTCTGTACCAACATCTCCTGAAGAGACTAAACTGCTGTGTGCACTCACACCCACCAGTGCACAAGTCATTGAACTCAGTACAAAGCATATTCACTCGTGCCATTTTCATTCAAAAGCATTGAAAGAAGTAACATCAGTTCCCAACTTTTAGATGAGAGACTTGTGATTGCAGCATTTTCCTGAACATGTGAGAGAACTAGGTTCTATGTTAGCTTCAGCTAAAAAGGCCACAATATTACTTATCTGGGACACAAAAGAGCTGAAAGTAAAGATCAATTAGCCATTCTTTCTACGCCTTCTGCTGAAATGCAGCCACTGAGCCCATCCAGCTACAAAAAGTTTATCATACCAGATACAGACTCAAGGAAGGCTGTGTTCGCTTACTTCCATGATAGCAAATTTTGGTCTCCACTCCACTGGCCACTGGTCTATTTTAAACCAGAGCCACAGCATAAAATGTGCAAAGAGTGAGGCAGTGAAGGACGTCTTCCATTCTTACTTCCCAGGCAAATGTATTACTTCCTTGTCTACCGTTTTAATGATGAGGTTTTTTAGATTAAAATTTCAAAGCAGGGGACTTTACCAATCTGTTATGGTCAAAAGGATGACAAATAATTAAAAGAAAAAAAAAGAATATTATGTGGTTAATCCTAATATCAGATGGACATTTATGTCAACATTGCAGAAAAGGCTTTAATTTTCAACAAACATGAGGATTGCAGACACATGCCACTCTCCAGTCTTTCAGCTTGTCCAGGCAAAGCTATCTCATCCCTTCCCTTGTGTTTACGGTTTGGAAAAAATTACTCCTTTCCTATGTCAGATTTATGGAACCTACTTCCCAAGCACAACGGCTGAGAGACCTGGGGAAGGAACCTGCATTTTCTTCCATAGTTCTCAAACTGTAGTCAACAATTGCCAGTTGATAGTCAAGCATTTTCTGTGTGGGTCACCAGAATGAAACAAATGGCTGCTACATGGCAGGATTTGGGCAAGGAAAACAGCTCATGAAGGCATACCTCTATTGAGACAAGTAAGCTAAGTGAATAATAATAACCATTATTAATGCATTTTATGACATCTCCCAAAAAAACCTTGTCAGGTCTGGTGGGCTACGCTGTGGACTGCCATCAGTGGGTTCCTGCTCTGAGGAGAATGGGAACAATGTTCAGAATAAAACTGAGCTAACAGGTTCCACAATACTGCTAAGTAACGAGTGAAAAATATTTACTGACCATGGAATATATGGAACTTGTTATCTAACGAAAAATATAATTGATCGTAAGAATCTGCAGTAGCAGTCCACGTCTTCTGAGAGTTACCAGATCAGATATCTTGAAGGAAGTTATTATTCCATATCTTTAGCAGGTGACTGCATAGGCTGGGGATTAATGCAATGATTGGAGCAAGGCTGAATTTAGTCCTTAACCAATCCTCTTTTAACCCTCAGTCTGGTTGTGTGCCAGACCAGGAATCGTTATCATAAAATTGACTGGGGGAAAAGAGAATGACATCTGTTAACAGCTCTCTCTGGTTGACGACTAGGTCAAAACAGAGAAGAGAAATGGGAAGGACTGGGAAAAAATACAGCAAAATCCGTCTTTCTCGGTAGTGCTCTGCAGTCTCTGTATATCTGTGTCCCTGAAACAGAGTTTTTTTCATTTCAGAAATATTAAAAATGAATGTTCCTGAATTATGTTTTGCATGGAACATGTAAAATCCAAGCCAAAGAGTTTTGTTCATTGCTTTTGTTAACCCAGACTCTCACAAGGTTCCAGAGGTTAATAAATGCATTAACATGCAAGGATTAGAAGGTAATGGTAAATAAAACCTTGGAAAAATGAGCTTAGAAGTAATAGCATTAAAAATCAATGGTTCCTTCAAAAGAGACTAATGGAACCACTTAAATTATTCTGCCATTACAAGGTTTCTTATCTTAACCAATTAAGGACAGAATAAGCAAATTATGTTATTAACACAGAGGCCCACAGATATCTATAATTATAATAAGATTTTTTCTATAGATATAGTGGGAGAGAATAAAACCACCTGATGCAGAGGAATACAACTGAACCGCTTCTTAAAACCTTCCTACAGCATCCCAAAACGGTCACTTGTGTTTGCATAAGGACAGAGGAAGCTAATCATTAGCTCTTGTTGATATGAAAATTATGCAGATTTGGGGCCTTCAGAACACCATAATTAGTTTAAAAATCATAAAATTATTTCATACAACAAAATTACAGAAATATTGGCTAGTGTATTGTGTTTTATATCCTTGCCAGGAGAACCGCAAATCCTGTAAAAGGGTACCTATATCCTTGTTCGCTTCAGCAGATTAAGAGCTTTACCATCTTTGTGAGACTTCTGACTATACTACACCAAAAGAGATGCTGAACAAATACTTATTTATTTATCTTTCATTGTTATCATTGCTAGAAGAAAATGGAGATAGAACAAATTCAAGAATCTGATAATAATGGTACTGAGGAGGTGCAAAACAGGACAAAAAGGGGGGAAATTAAATCATATTCATTGTTGCAGAAATTGACATATAGCCAATAGAGGATCAAATGAAATTTTACAACTCTCCATTTAAAGGCAAAAAGAAAAAAAAAAAGGAAAAACAATACTGGACTTATTTATAGTGGTTGAAGATGACAAATCCTGATTTTCACTGGCAATCCACATACTTGCACTGATAATGGGCACTGTGAAAAGCAAAGATGTAGGGATACCAAGAATATACAGCTGATAGCTTCAACTGATGGAGTTGATAGCTTCAACTGATGGAGTTTAAAAAGGATTTCTATCATTATATCATGGTATGTGGTGAGAAGTTTTTAAAATATTTTTGCAAGAGGATTCTTTTTTTTTTAACATCAGGAAGATGAAGTCACTGCCTCTTGTTTTTTCCCTTGATAGAAGTGTAAGTGATATGTCTTCTTGAAGAAAATGGATAATTCTACACAGTTACAATCCCTGTGCCTCTGGTTGCCAGGATTAGAATGGAAATATGACTCTTACAGAGCTTATATAATGTCTCTTCCTTCTTCTCAGTCTCTTTTCTTTATAATGTGTTAAAATTAAAGACCAGCATTTCATTAAAAACAAAACCAAAAGCAAAACAATGTGATTAGAACTCTTTCTCTTGAAGATATTGTAATATGGCCCACTTGTATAACCCACCCAACCATGCTCTGAAACTACCAATAGACCTTTTCCATGCATGTCTAGACGTACCCATCTTGAAGCCATATCTTCACTTTTTTTTACCAAAATTAAAGATTACTATCTTTAAGTCCTATTTAATAAACCTAAAGACCAGGACCTTTCTGGGTAACTAAGAAGAAATGAACAAAGTTCGTCAAACTAAACAATCTCTCAAGTCTTTACAGTGTTCCTAACTATGGAAATATCAGAAATGTTTCAAATGGTGTTTATTTCCTTTATTCCCAGACACTTTAGTCCTCCCACTGAAAACAGTTACAACAAAAGCATGCTTTTCTTGTCCTGTATAGAGATTGAGGTTTGTTAGGAGCTCAGTTAGCCTGGCTTTTCTTACAAATGGTAAACTAGATAATTACAGGACATTATTCAGCACTCTGAGACTGTATTCCTCATTTTTAGATGCTTCTTTTTGAGACACAGGAAGACTGTATGGTTAATTACATGCCACATTCTCAAAAAGTATGTCAGATAAGTGCCTAAAATTAGAGAGAATAAACCTAGACTTGGGCAATCTTCAATAGGACATAAAAATAGAACACAGAAAATTAGTGTTTGGAAAAACTATCATCTAATTCTGAAGGACATTTTTGTAGACATACTGTACATGGATTAAATAAACTTTTGAATAACTGCAGTGACTTAACAACTCATAACTGGGGAGAAGTTATGACTCAAAAATACATATGTTCAAACTAAATATATCAGTATTTTGATATAAAATAACACCATAGGTAAATTCAACTTTTTGACAAAAAATATTTGAAAATTAATAGTTTCAGGTAGTCTGTCCTTTCAGATAAACAAAATGGTTTGGTACAATTTTCTATTGCGATATTTTCCAATTTTTATTCCGGGTAGTTTACTCACTTGGGCAGACTGTTCGATAAGGATGTTCGCAATATATCCTTCATTGTCTCTGCTGAAATTTTGTTCTGATTTTTCCATGGTAAAGCAATTTCCTGTGCTGCAAAACAGAAGCAACATTATTAAAGTGGATAGCTCACCTTAATCTATGCAATGCCTTTCTTTCTTTACATGTACATTTTTTAGTACGAGTGACATGTTACGAAAGGATCAATTGCCTGAAAACTAGAAAACCCTTGGATTTCTTGGAAAGAAATAGCAGCACAGTGCAAAGTACATGCATTATTTCTTTTCTCTCTGCCTGTATCCTATCTACTACTTCTTGGAAAAAAATATAACTGTCGCAGTAGTAGCAGCTGTGAAAACCACGAAGCTATAGTTGTTTTAACAAGAGACTGAAAAGCAAGAACCAAGTCATTAGCTGACGCACTGATTAATGGGGGGGCGGGATGGAAGCCCAGAACTACCTTGCTGGTCAACACATAAAGTAAAGAGCTTGTAGTCAGCCAAGCAGTTATGTACTATATGAAACGGATGGTTTGCTACCCAAAAGAGGTCTTGGAAGCGAAGTGAGTGTACAAAATTGAAACAACATCAAGAGACATGAAACAACCACAGAAATATCTGTTTTCAGAATTTGTTGCCACTTTATCAAGTGGATCAAACCAAACAAAGTCTTGAAGAGAACCGCTTCAAAAGCTATTGTGTAGCATTATGCAAGCTGCTTTTCATTCTTGACTCAGACCGCTAGAGTTTGTTCATCCTAGGATGAAAATAATGTGAGAGTCAAAATGCTCCTCCACTGAATACCTAGTAGCAGTGTAGGGTACCACAAATGTTCCTTATCTACATTAGATTCAGAGTCTCGAGATGTAGTAGAAGACCTTGTCCAGGCTGCAAACATTTGCAAACATGAATTATGTATTATGAAAAACAGACAGTATATATCTGGGTTTGGGGCATCTTTTATAGCTCTAATGCGGTATCACTAAACTGTAAAAGCTAGAGAAGCCAGCTCTGCAGGCTTTGTCATATAACTTCTGATGATCCAAGCACAATATATCTGGAATTGTGTATACTCAGTACCATCATACTCAGGACAAAGGAGAAGTGAAAGGGAAAGTATCTCAGCTCTTTAGCACTGAATTATTGATGCCTTATTACCTAAAACGACAGACTGAAAAATAACCCATCTCAGCTTTCATTAGATGCAAAACATACAACACTAAAGTATCAAGTAAGCGCAAAACCTTTTGCTATACATGAATAGATTGTGATAGCTGTGAATAACAAACATTCTGGCCTCTCAAAAGTGTGATTATGCGTAATTTTCAATTCATATGTATGCTGAACAGTGTATGCAAGAGATCTACGCTCAAAAGACAGCATTTTAAAATACCATTTTGAGTAAAAATGAAACATTATAATCTTGGAGTCTGGCTTTTAAAATGTATTTTAAGGAAACCAATTTCCATATTTTATACTTAAATTTAGAACTCTGCATTTAGGTATGATGATTTAGGCACTTAAACGTACACTTAGGCCCATTAGTTTGATAGCTCAGGGCTAGTTTATCGCAAGAACAAACAAATCATGCTCTTTGAATCAGAACCACTAAAGGGTGAGTTTTAGTTTAAAAGTGACAATGATAGAGTACAGTGGAAGAATATAAAAAATGTAATGCAGCTTTCCTTAAAAATACACATAATTTTATCATATTTCATAATATAACATACTGTCCGGCTATTATTACTGAAGTGCGTTTTTCCATTTGCCTTGTCTGTTTTGATTTGAGAGTGCTCTTATGCAATTTTGTAGGTTATCCTAGTGGGAAATTTATTTGAGAAGAGAATTAAAACAGATTCAAGAGAATTCAGCTAAAACCTCAGTTATAGTTGCTGCATATACTTTTTTTTTTCTCATACACCGCAGAAAAGTGTACAAAGAATTACAAAAAAAATATTATTTTCCAGACAAAAAAAATTTGAAAAGGTACACTATAGAAAAATATATTCTGCTACAAATGGATACAAGAATGTCAGGCATATAACTAGATATGGAGGAATGTAGTTTAAACACCCATATTACAAACTAAAAGGTTCTTTAGANAAAGGTTCTTTAGATTACTTTTATCTTATATAAGTTTATCCATTTAATAATAAGATTTTTTCTATAAATTTAGAATAGAATAGAATAGAATAGAATAGAATAGAATAGAATAGAATAGAATAGAATAGAATAGAATAGAATAGAATAGAATAGAATAGAATAGAATATTTTCAGTTGGAAAGGACTTAGAACAACCATCTAGCCCAACTGCCTGACCAATTCAGGGCTGACCAAAAGGTAAAGCATGTTGTTGAGGATATTGTCCACATTCCTCTTAAACACTGACAGGCTTGGGGCATCAACCACCCCTCTAGGAAGCCTATTCCAGTGTTTGACCACCCTCTCAGTAAAGAAATGCTTCCTAATGTCAAGTCCAAATCTCCCCTGGTGCAGCTTTGAGCCATTCCCATGCACCCTGTCACTGAATACCAGGGAGAAGAGATCAGCACCTCCCTCCCCACTTCCCTGCCACAGGAAGCTGTAGAGAGCAATAAGGTCGCCCTTCATCCTCCTTCTCTCCAAACTAGACAAACCCAAAGTCCTTAGCCACTCCTCATAGGACATTCCTCCCAGCCCTTTCACCAGTTTTGTTGCCCTCCTCTGGACAAATTCAAGCACCTTCACATCCTTCTTAAACTATGGCACCCAGAACTGCACACAGTGCTCAAGGTGATGCCAAAGCAATGCTGAATACAGCAGGATAATCACCTCTTTTGACTGGCTGGTTGTACTGTGTTTGATGCACCCCAGGATGCAGTTTGCCTTCTTGGCTGCCAGGGCACACAGCTCACTCATATTGAGACTGCTGTCAACCAGCATCCCCAGATCCCTTTCTGCAGGGCTGCTC
>VZSZ01009447.1:783-18523 GCA_013398815.1 Ibidorhyncha struthersii | reverse complement strand
TTTCGCCCGGCCACGGGAAATGGAAGGCTATAAAAAAAAAAAAAATCTATTACAGATGAGTTAATTAATGGTAATTGGAAAAGGGACCTCCCCTACGTAAAATCGTCTTTCTCCACAAAAGAGCATTTAAAAATAATCTGAGAAAAAACCGCCTCACAACACCATAATGAAGCTTTTGAGTAAAAGACGTTGCTTTTATTGCCGAGGGGAGCGGGGAGGAGGAATGTCCCCCCCCATCGTCCCAGCCCCGGCCTCGCTCCTGCCAAATCCCGGTGACGGGAGCAGCTCTCCTGGCGCTCTGCCTGGGAGAAGCCTCCCGGGCTGCGACGAAACCCGCCTGCCCGGCCACCTCTGGCTGCAGCCCCCTTTTTTCCTTCTGCGTGGAAAACGGCTTTCCCCGGGGAAAGGGGGGACCTGGAGGGGCTCAGCCCCGAGCGCCGGCTCCCGGGGATGCCGCTGCGGGGCTGGGGTCCCTGCCCTCCCTGCCAGCCCTGCCGCTCCCCCCCCCGCACATCCTTCCGCCGCACCTTCAGCTCTTTAGGCCTGGTGGAAAGTAAATCCTTTTAATGAGTCAAATAATTTTGGCCACGAGAAATTTCCCCCCTCTCCTTTGTAATTAGAGCTGGCCGCGTGTCTAAAATGATCTGCTTTCCAGAGGGAAACAATAATTGAATTGTTGGGTGTCTCCCGAGCTTTGCAGGGCTCCGGGAAGGCTGCGAGGGAAGCTGAGCCGTTCTCTTGTTAGCGTCTGCAATAAGAGTGAGACACCCTAGAATTCAATTACGCGGCTCCTCCAGGAACCGTTATAATTATAACGTCAAGTTGTTTTTTAAAATTTCATATTTACGTTTTAGGATCCTTGCGTGGATGTTTGGGAACACGCCTGCCCGGCCCCGGCCCCCCCCCCCGCGCGCACCCTCCTTTGCCGCAGCCTTTTCCCTGCCCGTGCTTCGGTGGCATCCCGCTCCCCGCACCCGCGGGTGCCCGGGCTGCCCTCCCTCTCCGTCCCTGTCCCTGTCCCTGGCACCCATGACCACGGCCCCACTGAGCCCTTCCCTGCTCCGTGTCACCGGACATCTCTCCCTCGCGCCGTGCCACAGCGTCACGGCACATGCTGTCAACAGGCTGGTGACACGTCCCCGTGTCAGATCTGTTCAACCCCTCCGATTTCTCTGCCTGCAAAATTGATTCCCACGCGTGCCTATTCTAGAAGGAAATCGGGAAGAAGCAGATCGGAGACGCCAGTTGCTGACAATTTTGTGTTGGGCTACTTAGAAAGAGGTGTCCAATGTTGTCCTCCCTTCAGTGGCACCAGAGGGGTGAGATTTGGGGCACGCCAGGTGGTGCGGGGGGACCCTAGCAGTGGGGTCCGTGCTCAGGTTGGCATCTTCACCTTCGAAAATGCAAATATGAAATACCGAAGAACTCTCCGGTTCCTTTTGCAGGTGGAAATTCAAAGCTCGGAAGGGCTCGATGTGCCGCTGGTGATGCCTCGCAAGCGAGGGCTGGGAGCAGCGTCGTGTTCCGACGGCGGTCGAGCTGCTTTTAGGCTCTATTGAGAAAAGTGGATCGGACTGCTTGGATTTTACATTCCTGCTGAAACGAGAGTGCTGTGACTCCTGTCTTGCTGCAGAGCCCTTGTTCAGCCCTTCTTCCCTCCCCTGCCCTCACCGCGTGCCTGTTGCAGACCCACGGTGTCCTGCCCAGGGACCAGGTACGCATCTGCGCAGACACCCACCCCGGGCTGATAGGTACCAGGACCGGATGGAGATCTCCGGGCTGTACAGCACTGCCTGAAGGTGTTTAGTGAAGGAGCGTCCTCGGCAAGATAGGAAAGAGGAGATTGAGAGGAAGTGCAAAGTGACAGAAGAGTGAGAAGACCACGCGGAGGGAGCTGCTTCTCCGAAGAAATGGTGAGCAGGAAAGCTCAGCCCGGTCAGAGGCAGTTAGAGCACGGGCATTGCAGCACACCCTGGTTTCCAGATAAGTGCTAAAATCCCGGCATCCCGGCATCAGAGGGACCCATCGCATCCCAGTTTGGCTCTCCTTGCCGAAGCTGAATGAGACCCGACAACGTTCCTGAGTTTCATCCAGCCCAGTTTCAAGGGTCAAACTGGGGAAAGGGTCTGATTCAAACTGTGGTGCGGAGGCTTTCCGCAGAGCTCCTTGCCAAGGTGGACTGGGTCTCCCCAGAGGCGTGCACAGAGGAGTTTGCCGTACATTGGCCACGCCATTTTTCTGTAGAGGGAGAAACTTGCCCATGTCTTCACCCAGCAAAAAGCCGCAATGCACAGAGCCGTGCGCAGCAGGAGCAGGCAGCAGAGGGCCTCTCCTACCCCGATGTCCTCCTCCTCTCCTACCCCATGGGCGTCCCCAAGACAGTTCGTCAGCCCCAAGCAGAAAGAGGGCGTATCAAAATGAGTCCTGGTAACCACCCATCAGCAGCAAATCACAGGTGCCACCAGAATAACCCTGTTTATATAGCACATCTTTCGCTCAGTTGCTCAAACGAACTTCTCCTGAGCTTGGACCCAGGTTCCGAGGAGGCTGGTGCACACATCGCTGTCTGACCGAGGCACAGAAGATGAAGAGAGCGTCTTGGTCTTTGCAGGACAGAGCTCCACGTAACAGTTGTGGCACCGGGATGGGAGAGCAAAGAAGAATATGCAATGACTGTGCTGATTTCAGACTGGGAATAGATTCACTTTTCATTCTCTCAGACAAGCAATTAGAGCCGTCTCCCCAAGCAGTTCCCACCCAGCAAGGAGTTCCAAAATATGAAAATTCTTCCCTTTCATATTATTTTCCAGATGTTCAGTCTTCGCTTCCCTTTATTAATGCTTCTTTTGCCAGGGTGACTCATTTAACAATTAGCTGAGGCATAGGGTGTAGCAGCTGTTACAGATATTACCTGTGCCTCTGAGGCAAAGCTTCTTACCGTTGTTTTTTATCCAACTCTCCTTTCCTTCTAGGCCTTTAATAACTTGTAAAAATATCTTTAAATTAATGGAAGCTCTGATTCCTCAACCAGGTCAACAGATGGCTCATTTGGACCTGCCTTCAGTTAAGCAGGTGGAACATGCCCAAGGAGTAGGCAGGCAAATGCAGCTGTTCTTTTCCCAAGTCCCACTGCAAATCTGATGGGAAAGACTCATTTGCAGGCTCCTGTGCGAGGCTACTTGTTCTGTCAGCCTCGTAACTTCGCATTCAAACTTCCCTCACCTGGCTGAACCTTCCAGGAGATGGCTCCTCCTCATGACCATGAGCTGTGGGTGTGATGATGCTGCAGTTCTCTGTGCAGTGTTGACTTCAGGGTCTACTTCCAGTGTTTGATTGGCGGACAAAATCCCGAAACCCTGGTATTTCTCAGTTTAAACACGGATCGACATCTTTGGTTCACGTATTAGTGGACACTGAGGGTGGGGTTCAAAACTTGAGCCTAGTGCCGTCTCATTTCAGGACAAGAGGAAATGGTCTCAGGTTGCAGCAGGGGCAGTTTAGGTTGGATATTAGGAAATATTTCTTCACCAAAAGGGTTGTCAAGCATTGGAACAGGCTGCCCAGGGAAGCAGTGGAGTCACTGTCCCTGGAGGTATTTAAAAGATGTGTAGATGCTGCACTTAGGGACATGGTTTAAGTGGTGGTTTTGGCAGTGCTAGGTTTACGGTCGGACTTGATGATCTTAAAGATCTTTTCCAATGTAAATGATTCTATAAGTCTATGATTCTATGATTCTGAGATGTCCCACATCCCCCGTGTGGCCTTCAGCTGCCGCTCTTGGAGGCTACGCGGCTCCTGTGCCAAATCTACCAGCCCCATAGGGACGCCTTGAATCCCCTGGGGTGTCTAAAATTATGGTAACGCCTGTGTTTTACAACTGAGTTCCACCAAGAGAATCACTGGTCTCCGGGTGGTATCTTCAAGTCTGTTTTCAGTACGGACTCATTTGTACGGTGGTAGGACTGCCATCCCAGCAGCACTGCAAGCTGCTTGAGTAAAGGTGAGGTAAAAACCAAGCAATGACTTCAGGATCTGCCCTTGGTGATACCAAGTGCTTTCTTCGCATGAAAGGAAAAAATGTAATAAAAACCCAAGTAAAATCATCAGGACAGGTTATCCTGTTAGATGCCGTTACTATCTTCCTCCACTTCCAGCTGATAACTCAGCTGCTTACTACTGTGCGGCTCTTTTCCTGGTGTTTTTATTCACTCTTACTCAGCTTGTTCCAAAACAGCCTTAAGCAAGGTGCTTGGGAGGTGACCTATGGGAGGTTTGGTGGGAGGATTACTCAAGGGCTGACCTCCCGCCCTGAGCCATGACAGTCTCTGCTGCTCCGCTATGGCTGTTGCTCCCTTCTACGAGCAGAACTCCAGACCTGGAGCTGCTCGTGATGCTCAGCACATCTCCAGTCCCACCGACTTCACCTATGATACACCTCACGTCCCTTGGATTTGAATCCTTTCTGGGACCAAGACTTCACTGTCTGGGTGCTTCGGTAAAGCGAGGAAAAATGTTTAAAACCAGAGCTTGCAAAGAAGTTCATTGCTGCAGCGCTCAGTGCGGAAACGAAGGAGCTCTGCTCGTCTGGACAAGGTCTCTGTTGCACAAGAGAGCCCCTGAAGTTTTGATTTTCGCCCTGTTTGCTTTGCTAATGCGGGGTAAGTCAGCTGCTGATTCTTCCTTAGCTCAAGCTCTGCGTGTCCGTGAGCTTCGCAGAGATTTCTGGACTGTGCTGTCTGATCTTTGCGGGGCAAAATTTGGAGCGGGCTTGCGCGATGCCGGTTGGGATGTGTTAAACCTTCTCCCTACACCAGCTCGCTCCACCTTTTCCACCGGCCCGGCAGCAGCAAATTTCCTGGAGGAATCAGAGTCCATTGCTCAGCCCACCAGCACGGCTCCGCGCAGTGCCCGGCCTCTGATGCTACGGGGTCCCTGTGCAAGAGCTCAGCGGCACAGACCCCCACCAGAAGGACCCCCTACCCCGGTCCCCCAGCTGCACACCAGGAGAGGTCAGGGAGCACAGATAACTTCTCTTGCTTTTGGATGACATCAAATTATACCTCGCATTAAATTCAACAGCAGCTTGTTTGGTTTTTTTTTTTTTTTTAATAAAGCAGCAACAGTGCAATAGGTACTGGTATTGAAAAGCGAATGATGGTTTGTAGGTTTCAGAGTTAACACACAGCCTGAGGTGTCCCATCTCCAAGAGCTGCTGTTTGAAACCGCGGCCGTCTCCAGTACAACATGACAGCTACGTAGCTGGCACTGCAAAGCTGCTCTTCTCAGCCAGGGCAGAAGAGGTAAGAAAAAATTGGGATTTTTTCCGTGTTTTTTTTTTAAAAAAAAAAAACAAAAACAAAACCCCCAAACCCCAAACTTCAATTCATCATCTGCAATGCAATTGTCAGAACAAGGCAGAGATTCCGCAGAACTCCCCAGCTCCCTGTTTGCTCCCCCAGGCACCGAGGTGGGGGATGCGAGTCCCTCCAGCGAGCTGACTTTTTTATTGTGGAAAGAAAGAAGTTCAGAGACAGGCAGGAAAAGAAGCCGGGGGCAGGGCGGGGGGTGTGTGTGTGGGGGAAGCTTTGAACAAGCTGAGAGTAAAGTCTGAGAATGAAAAGGTCCCGAGAGCGCAGCGTGCAGGCTGCGGACCCAGCACAGGTCTCTGCTGCCTTTCAAGCCACCGTCGGGGCGGCACGGAGAAGGATGAGGTCCAGTGGGTGATGAAGCCACTGGTGGAGGCTGTTTAACCGAGAAGGGGTGTGAAGGAAAAAGAAAGTGATTAACCCTGGGCCAGGAAATAAAAGATTGGTGAGGGTGGCGAGTGAGCAAACAGAAACTAAGTGTTATGGAATTTTTTTGAAAAACCTTCCTTTTTTTTTTTGCCAAAAAACAATGATTTATCAAAACAAAAGATAATTCCTAAACCAACACATTCTTATTAATTTCTGTAACATGAAAAATAACCAGGAAAAGAGTTTGGAAGTTGAAATACCACATGCCATTTTTATAAAAACCCACGGTTTAGGTTTTTGAATTGGCGAAACAATGTACTGTTAAACAACTTGGACCACTTTGCAAAGGTCAGAACCAAAACAACGCGCTTCAAGATGGTAACAAGTGTTTTGGTTGACCCAAACTTTGTGCTCAGATGTCTTTTCTTCACGCAAAAAACCTAAGGGTCTGGTCTGGTTTTTACTGCAGGCGGTGGCAGATCTCCCACAGCCACCTCTGATGGAAGAATTTGTTATCGCTGGAAGACATGAACAGGTAGTGTGCTGTGTGGGGGCTGTTGCCCTCACGTACGTGCCAGCCTGTGGTGACAAGAAGCAACATGAACCCACAGAGCCCCATGTCATGGGCCGGATCAATGGGTTTCAAGTGATGAGTTGAGGAGCACTCTAACATGTCCAGGAAACCCAAACCTCAGTGATCTCACCATCTCCTGCTCCTAAAAGACCTCTGTTTATCATATAACATCTCCTTTGTGTCCAAGCTTAGAAATCTCCCCCCAAAAGGAATCACAACCTCCTTGTTCAACCCTGCACGTCCCAGTAGTCATTTGGTGATGGGTAGGAAAGGCTGTAGGTACCGGGGGGCATGTTGCCAGTTGGCTGTGGGCCTTTCTGCATTGCAGGATAAAGTCCCCTCCAAGCTGTGGTTGTCCCAAGCCACCTGACCTGAAGCTTTGCTAAGTCTCTCTGGTACACTGCAATTCAAAACGCAGCCAGGAAAGCCACCAGACCCATCTTGAAGAACTCCACGGTCACATGAGAACGACTTACATCTCTGCAGGAACATCTCAGGAAGCCTTTCTGTCACAGGCCCTTACTGGATGGGACCTTGACTCTCTTGTGAATCCACATTCTCTTATTTTAATTTTTGGGCACCCACTCTAAGATACCTTGAAAAGGATGAACTCCCTGTGCGTTCCTACGCAGGTAAGAGACCTGCACAGCCTTCAACAGGACTTCTATCTACCTGTTTTGAACTGAGGCTAGTTCAGCTCGATACTGCTGGAATATAGCCTTCAAGGCTTTCCGAACAGGGCCAAGCGCGTTCAGGGTGAATAAATGTGACTTCTGTGAAGTCCATTAGCTTCTGCTTATACCGTAACATCAGCTGCTGTGATGGCACTAACCCAGACTCAACCCTGACTTCAGGCCGGATTCTGCAATGCAGGAACGTGTGATTTTCCTATCCGGTGGGAACTTGCAGAGAAAAGGTGGAAAAAAACCCTTTTTGTCTCCCCCATCCTCCCCAACAAAATGGGGGTCAGCTGTAATTCGTTCTGTGGCTATTACAGTTCTTGCTGCTTGACCTACTCAGCTGCTCTTCACCAGTTAGAAACCAAATAATCAACAACAGCACAAGCAATTCTCAACATCTGTTGCTTTTGGGAAGAGGGAGCTTGGAGCACCCCTGGAGCGGCTACAGGAGTTGGCCTCCCCTTCGCAGCCCCGAGCCACGGCAGGCTGGCTGGAGAGGTGCTCGCCTGGCTGCCACAGGGCACTGCTGGAGCCACGGACCAGCTACGGAGCTGGGAGAAAATGATGCAGCTGTGTTGGATTTCTGTGCAAGAAAACGCTGATTTGTAACTGGGGTTTTAACTCCTAGGAAACAGGAAACATAGCAAGTTGGTGTCATCTCTGTAGCACCTGTCTGACATTTAATATAACAATATAATAGCACTCAAACTGTTTAACACACAGGCACAACTTACTATAATAGAGGAAACATGATTTGAAGCTGGAGAAAAACTGTACTAAGACTCATGGGAGCTCTGACCCTTTGGGACTTTTTGGGCAGTAGTGCATTCTTTATAGAAATTATCATACGTACTTTGAATTCTGTCTTTGAAAGTTAACCCGAGCAGGCCAGAAGCGCCATTACAACCCAGAGCCTTCCGTAGCACACAGGTAGGCATGAGGACTGGGGTTTTACCGCCTATGGATTTCACCTGTCCCCAGGTGTAGCCCATGAAGACAGAACAGCAGCACTGCACAATAGGAGGATTTAAATGCAGGGGAAGGACTCCAAACTAGGTATGGAGCAACCTGTGTGGTATTTCGTCGCCCAGAGAAATGACCATCACCTATAGGTACCTTTTCTTGACCTTTTAGCTGGAAGGACCTGTGATCACCCACACCTCTCACAGGTTTCCAAGACAGGGCCCTCAACCGCCTCTTTTATAAAAGTTCGCTTTGTTCCATTAATCCAGCACATAATGCTTTGTTTTCATGAATTTTGGAGCAACTCTGATGTGCAGTTGAGGCAATAGAGACTTAATTTCCTTATTCATCTCAATATGTTCCTGTTGTATTCAGAGAACAGACTATGGGCCCTCCTGTGGCTAATTTAGCACCTGCAAATCCCCATGCTTAAAGCCAAAGGCTGAACAACCTACCGAATGAATTTGCAGCAACCACGCACAGGTCAAATCATCATTCTTGCTGGGAAGACTTTTTTTTTTTTTTTTCCTTTTGAGACAGGAAAGTGTGTACAAAGTTTCTAAAGGAGACCATCATGTCCCAGTTCTCCAAGACCAGGCTGTATCCAACTTTTTTTTTTTTTCCTCCCCATAATACATATTTTTAATTCCTTTTGACAAAATCTGAGCAGAGTTTGAGATAAATCAATGTACCTGGAGGATCTGGGCCATCCTCTCATTAGAGCTAACAGCTACCTCCCTGGCTGTCATGGAGTGCACACTGAAGTTACGCACAGGCTATTTAAGCTAAAATAGTTAAGAAGTTCCTAATTAAGCCTTCTTCACCTACGCCAGCAGACTCTTGACTATATGAATGAAGAGTGATCAAGAAGCCATTCTACTGTTTCCACCACAAATGCAGCAGCTTCTCCAAGTTTGAAATAAATATTCAAGTGCAGTAAAATTGAAGACTTTTTGTCTAAATTTGCAAGATACTATCTTCCCTAAATCAGATGACACAAGTTTCAGAATTGCTTAGCCTTATCAGCTGTGCGTACCCATTCTTACTGTTTGCACTCTTTAAGATGCTTCAGAGTTTAGTAACCGTTACTGCAGATAACCAAGCCTCAACAGGAATTTGCATGTTTACCCTGCCCCCTCCATATTTTGTTTCAAATTATGAATTTCAGCATCTTGGAAGACAACGGTAATAAGATTCTGCACCTTAAGTCACAAAACCACAACATACACTCATGCTGCCTTCTTGGCACTGCAGCAAGACTCTTCAACTGTATAACCCAAGCTGGAAACCCCTCTAGAAGATAATCTCTAAATTCAGTTTAGGATGTTTTTTTTTTTTTAAACCACTGAGTATGCATGACTGAGTATTTGTTATGCAACCATAACAACTGTCCTTTTCAAGAAAGATTCCTGCATAATGTGAATACAGAGAATCCAAGGCAAACATGACTTCATCTTAAAACTTTAATAGTAAAAAAAGTGTAAAACCAAACACACCGCTGAAAACTTATCAGTAAGAATGAGAATTTAAGTGTTCAAATTCAGAATAGTGCAAATTTTCTTCACTCCCCTCCTGCCTCTTCCAAACTTAAATCACTTTGGTTAAGATACTCAGAAGTATTGGCAAAAAATGAACTTTTGACTTACATTTTTGGCTGCATTATTTCTAACATATACAGATTTAGTTTCAGTCTTTACAAATAAATCTTAAATACCTCTCTATCAATCAAACAGCTGTAGACATCACTGTCACCTTTACTCACATCTGGTTTTATAATGATTTGAAACAGGTGTCAAGATGATTACAGAACTGTCTCCCCAGCAGGTAGCATTCTTCTTAAAACAGCTGAGCCGATCCAGTCCTGATCTGAGGACCTAATTTCTTCAAGTAGTCCTATCAAATATGATTATTTAGGTTTCTACCTTTTGAGGAAGGATCTTACACCAATGAAACTACTCTTGATTTACACCAAAGCAAGATTAGAATCGGGGTCCGTTCTGCAATACAGGCTTTATGCTAAACTTTTCCTGCTACAAAAAAAGCACAAGCAGCAGTTACAGCATTCCCTTAGAAGAGTGAAAACAGCCACAACACTGCTACCTTGCCTCAACATCTTTTTTTGATGGGTCAGTCTTTAACCAATGCCTCTAACTATATCTGAAGCCATGTAAGATTGGAAATGAACACCAAAAAAAATTGCATAATACAAAAAAGGCAAATCCATAAAACTTTACAAGTACACCATAACCACAAAATTGGAGTATTTCTAAAAATTTGGGTTCAATGAAAGATACAACAAAACTAGCTTTACTAGTTAAATAAATTATTGCTCCATTTGACTCCATGCAGCATTGAAATGAACTCAGAACCCTTTTCTCTTTAATCTCTCATAAGAAATGATCGATATTGAAGAGAACACGAGGCTCAGATTTACTGTACATTGCACTTCAAGACCTAATACTTGCTATTTAGGTCTCCTGTGGTCTAAGCTATCGAATGAATACGTTGTGCTCACCAGAACTAAGTATTAAGAAACACCAAATGTTTAATGTAGTGACATAAGCACTTCTTTTTTTTTTTAAGAAGGCAATCACAGATTGCAAGTTCTATAGGGCTGTGAAAAAACAAGTAGTGATCTCTTTCAGAAACTGAACTGAGAAAACAAGCTGTTCACTATTCTTCACATACAGTTTAAATCACATTTTAGGCCCGCTTCTGTTTCCAACCATTTCAGTCAAAACCCTGACTTAAACAGAAGCAAGATCAAGGACACCTCTAGGAGGAAACTGCAGATCTCAGGAGTCAGGGGCACATACTCAGTGGCCAAGCAGTGGCCTGCAATGCATGTTTTTTCAGTGACACCAGACATTTAAGATACCCAAGATCTCCTTCAGTGGGACACAGAAGCCTATGTCTAATATTAAGCAGGAGCACGCACACAAGCTTAAATTTCGTACTGACTTGGAGGCAGAACTTGATTCTTGCAAATCTGCCTGAAAGCTTCAGAAGTAATGAAGCTTCCAGTCAGAATTTCCTGATGAAGTTCACGTTAGAACAAGATTGTCTCCAGTGTTCACCTGTCATACTGAAGGAATTTAGAAATTCCAAACTAAGTGACTTCCAACTTTTCATCCCTCCAACCCTCTCCACCGTCAAAGACAGAAACTTAATGCAGCATTACAAGTAAGGGCATGATTCCTTCATAAGACTCCTAAAAGCATTAGTGCAATGCCTTTAATCTGTTTCGATCACTCTTATTTTTAAATAACCCTATTTTTTAAAGATTTGGATAAATACTATTCCTATTAAACCATACTTCATCATTGTTAAGCACCATCGATCTACTTCCTTTGGGCACTGATACAAGAGCTTGTAATTAAATTTCAGTTTCAAGGCTTTAAAATGCGGCAGCTGCTTCAATAGCTTACATTGGAATCTAATACTTGGAAAACTGCCACTTAGCCTGAACAGTTGTATGCAAGTTGGTGTTAAACTCTTCCAGAGAACAGCCATACGCAAATGCTTATGCGGTAAATCAGGGTAAGATTTCAAGATAAGCAGTTAATTTCACTTGGCTATTCTAAGAGTGGATTAATATTTTTTCCACAAGTCATTTGTGCAGTGAGCCCATAAAGAGATTATTTTTTCTAAATAATCTTCAATTTAAAACAGGAACACATCTTCGTAATGTTGCTTTCACACTGGCACCGTGCTCTCTTCTTCAAAGATTTAGTCATTGTGTGGTTTCTCTGGAATACCCTATGGATAAAAAACAACAAACATGGGTTATATTTTAATGCCATCTGATAAGCGTCTACATTATGCAATATTTTCAATTATTTTCAATTTCAAAAGTCAACTATCTTCAAGTAGACTGACAGTGACCTAGCAGACATGGCTTCTTATGAAAGCCCAACAAGGATGTGCTCTTCAACTGTGGACAAGAAAGTCACTATGGGTCTGTGCTGCCTCCACTAGTGCATCTGATAAATCCAGCTACCAGTCGCACTGCTTTTTATAAGACTTTGTTAGCTTTTCCCCATGACAGTTTANTTTTTTTTTTTAAAAACAGGGCTCTTTCAAACTGTCTTCGAGCATAAGTTACTCTACCTTCCAATCAAAGCCTGGTGTCAGATAGACTCACTCATTTCCTCCTAAGCCCGTTTTCTAGTATGAAACCCTATAGTACGTCAGTGTAAGAAATTTAACTAACGTCTCTTTAAAACAAAGCTTGTAGTATGTTCTTCTCATTCTACAGCCAAAATGCCAATGTATTTGCAAGCATTGAATGCGTTCACAGTTCTGCAGCCTCAAGCAGTAGCAAAAAATAGATATTTGTGAGGTCCAAGTTCTGAATATCACCCTAATTTGCCAGATGTTGAGAATGATGGTTACAACTCAAAACTAAGTGTTGCCATCCATTTAACCCAGCTGATGAGCACTGACTGAGCAAGTTAAGCATCGTAACGCACAATGAAAGCTGATGGAGGCAGCAGCACCTTCACCTTTTCTTTTGAAATCAAGCTATTAAATAAAATGTTGGATTTCATCCTCAAGCTGACACCAGCAAAAAAAAAAAAACAACCCAGCAACAAACAAACCAAACCCAAACCCCTCTGCTAACAACAGGTTTGCTTAAAGGTAATGCTGCACTTGGTTACTGCGTGTAAGCTCACTTGAAATCCAGTGATTGAAAAGCAGCAAGCATCTCCCAGCTAACATTCCTCAGGATGGGAGGGGATGTCTCGGGGACAATTAACGTTCTATTTCTTATAATTTCTTTTCTAATTGCAAAAGCTAGGCAGGGGCTGAGGAAGAAGTGAGACAGCTTTACTCCACTACAGTACTTTCCACAGGTGCCGCCTCCTACTCTAGACATCCCCAGGAAATGTTTGATCTGCAACTGCCACATGCAGCCAAACAGCTCAGGGACTACAGGAGAATATAGCCACAAAAATAGATGTTTTATTCAGGTTTAGTTTAAAAAAAATGCAATATTCCATCTTCTTGCTACATTCGCAGTGGCTGACTAAACAGACTGATGCTTTTGGGTCATCTCTATAGAAGAAAAACCCAGTAGGCTGAATGTTACCATTCTGTTTTAGAAGTGAAATTCTTTGAATTTCCATCACTGAATGCTTCACAGTGACTTGCAGAAGCGTTCCCGTGAAAATGTTGGGCTTCGCCAAGTTTTTCCAGACCAAGCAATGGCAATGTAAAACACACAAGAAGTTACTTCTCGGTAATCAGAACAGAATGCTTTGCCTTGCCAACTTCTCTCTTTCTTTGGAAGAAAGATAACAGGATTGACAGGAAAGCTGCAGGCAGGAGCCAGTCTGATTTTAACTACATTCGGGTGAGATACCAGGTGAAAGGAATGCAAAGGAAAAAAGAAAGAAAGAAAAAAATATCTTGTGCACCTAAATTTATTTTAGCCCTTTCTTCTTTATCACTTCCTTCCTTTGATTTCTAACATAAGAAACATAGCAACTGGAAGCGCTGCATATGCCAAATGTGAAATACAGAACTGTAGCACATAACTGACTATAATTTTACTGTGAGACTCTGCTTGCAAGAGTAAAGCTTAAATAAAACCATATTAATATATATCTTTTTCACTTGATGTGAGCACCAAATTTAAAAAAATAAATTATATCCTCTCTTCCCCCCATACATGTAGTCCTAAGAAAAAACTCATACAGATAGCACACACCACTGGGATTTGAAGGGAGAGTAGTGAGCTTGCATTTTGAAGAACCTCAGGGCCAATCAAAATTGACTGTGAAGTTAAGATTGTGACCCTGGCCCTGGGAAATCTGTAACTTGGTATCACGTCAGCGTGAAAGAAAAACCTCAAGGACAGGAGTAGGAGTAGATCTGCCCCATGCTTTCCCTCCCTTCTTTTTAAACAGCCTTTTCTACCAGAGGTTACTGTTAATTTAGTGTAGCTGAGAATCAATACTAAAGAAATTGATCTTTATTGTTAGCCAGTGGTGATCAAGCAACATGGCTCTCTTCCCCAGCTTGTCTGCAAGCCTGTCCGTCTGCAGCATCAAGCTCAGACTATCCACATTAGAAGTACATTAGCATCCATCTACCGGGTCAGCAAGGCTAGGCAGAAAAGACAGAAAGCCTGTTGCAGGCAGGACAGCTAGCTTTACACTAATCTTTTTACTCATTCGTGGTTCACTCTCAAAAAGCAGCTTTCCCCCTTACTAAACAGTTCAGGGACTAGTATTTCAGGCACTCCTGAGTCTACAAATGCCTGCCCTTCAGTAAAAATTAAAGGCACCTAAACCACAGCAGCCTTGAAGAAATGAAATACTTGAAGGATGTTTTCCAGCATAAAGGGCTTATGTAGCAAAGAAGACAGAAGTTAAATCAATACAGTATTAATTATTACTATCCATCAGTGTCAGAACACTTTTTCACAACCGAGCCTTAAGTGGGTGGGCAAACATATGGCCAGGTTTACTTTTAAATACACTATAAGGAAATAATTACTTAAGAACCTAGCAAATGAGATAGTAATTTATACTACATTATCCCCATATATGGAGTGATACTTGAACTACATCTGAAGTGAACAGAAAGAGTATATTTTATTCTAAAGTGGTGGAATTTAATGCTATATAGGGACTTTTCCTTTCATCTACACAACAAAAATGCTTTACTGCATAAATAGTGAAAGCCCATCTGTGTCTCAGTCTTCTAGCTACCTTGGATGTTAAAAAACTTTAACATCATCCTTTAGATGATAAAGCAGGACTGATTAAGATTCTCACCAGATGCAGCATACTCATTTCAGTCTTATTTAGGCTGTTGGTTGGAAAAAAGTTAAATACAGAAGATACTTAAAACGATCACTAAGCCATTTCTCACTTGACTGGCAACACAGGTTGTACACTTACATTTCAACTCTTGAGAAGATATCTTATTTATCTCTGTCAATTTGTGAGTCATACCCTTAAAGGCATAGTTTGTTCTTGGACTAACAACAGTGGAAGGTATTTGGATTGTTAAAGGAAATGCTAATTATACAGTAATTACCATAGCCAGTTGGCGTCCTATGTTTCCTACAGTCACACCTCCTGAGAAAAATATACATGGAAGCCAAGAACGGATGTAAAGAAAATCTGGGGATGTATACCTAGTAAACAAAAGGAAATAAGTTAGAGACAAGTTATCATCATGACCTTACATGCTGTTAACAAGATGCTATAGAATTCTCTCCCTGGGCCCAAACCAAACCAGTAGCACAGGAGAAGAAAAAAGGGGGCCAAATTAAGTCTGTTAACTTAACAAGCTTCCAAACCCCAGCATCCTAGCCAGTGAAGTTCAGGAATTCTCTTTCCTGAGAGACAGTTAATGATATACCAAGCCACTAGAAGTTCAGTTTGCTGAGCTGTTACCATTTCAACATTCATCCCAATTTGTCTGCCCTCCACCCCCAGTTCTCAATCTTACCATTTAGAACAACTGAACAATTAGCTGCCTTAGACAAACAAAATGTCTTATTATAAGAACATGCCAAATATGTTAATAATAACTTCCAGTGCATGTGAACCCCTGTTTTTAATTAAGAGAGTGGAAATAGTATTATAAAAGTTTAACTTACTGATAAACACCATTATATACAAGAAACTGGGTTATCAGAGTTGCTACAAAGGCTATTGTAATTCCAAGTCCAAGACCACTTCTTGAACGATCAAATGTCCACCAAAGACCCAGTGATAAGGCTGCTAGAGTCAGGGACAGCTGGACGTTGTTTGCAAAATCTAGTTTCTAGAAAAAGATGTTAAGGACAATCCTTTTAGGTCTGCAGACATCCTGCTGCTGAAAGTGAACAAGGGAGAAAAACTGAAAGTAAGCATGAGTCTATCTTTAAATACACTATGTTAAGGGTCTGGTTTTCAGACCTGCTGAGCAGTCATAGCTCTTGCTGACTTTGACTGGAGTGTCAGTGCATAGGCAACACCCATTTTTGTCACACTGAGCATCTAAAGAATATACTGTACTGTAAAATATTTAACTTTTATGGATTTTTGTCTCAAGTAACCTATCCCTGCTGCTTTAGGTTTTCTGCTCAAACCATCATTATCCAACACAAAGAACACTCTTACTGAACAGTTCAGTGCGCCTCACTAGTTAATTGTGTTAACTATTAGATGTAGACAACACGCAGATTAAAATAACACAACTTACACTGTTACGCTTGCAGTTAAACCAGACACACTACGGTGTCTATCCCTCTCCAGACCTCCCCCCAACTACTTTTAAGTGAACTGTGTTATCTATCTTACAGTAACTATTGCAGGGTACTGCAGGTCTCGCAGTAGCACCATCCTTACCTTTGTAATCCTCCCAGACACGAATGGGGGAGACTGTTTCATGACAACAGACTAAGCACATCGAGCAACAATGTAAACTAGTTCAAGGATACAGCACTTGCATGGTTAATGCCAACGAAAACTGCTATACATCGCATTACGCTGGCCCACTCTCTCTTGAACTTGTGTGGCTCCCCAAGGTGGCTGTCAATGCAGGGATACAGCAGGCCAACGACAGCTGCAAGAGAAGTAAGACTACTTGTACTAACCGTTATACAATGACTACTTCAATATTACTAAATATTAGTTTGGCAAATAAGTGCTTGACAAGGTAGTGAGGTGCCTGTCATGCTACTGCAAGCCTGATGAAAAGACAACTACTACCTCCCCCCTTTAGAAGAGGAAAAAAACCCCACTCTAACACACAGTATTCTGTTTGAACCTTTAAAGCAGAGATATATATTGCAATGTTAAGGTATCTGACTGCAAGCTCCTTTTCTCCCATGAGCATGTATCATTTGACATCCTGAGCAGATGCTTGTCTTGTACCAATAAATAATAAAGCATAACAAAAAGCTTAATTACAGTAAGGAATGGATTATGTGTTTATTGCTCACGTGCAGGGCAGACAGTTTTATGAACCTGAGTCACTTGCTGTGAATCAGACCCTGAATTAAATATTTGCCTAGACTCAAAAGTTTCTTGGCAGAGCTGCTTTTCCTCCTACTGCTGGGCTGTAAGTCAACCTATGCTGCCATCCAGATCAGATGGATTTTGACACCAATAGAAGCACCTCCCATCAGTCATATTTATGTCAGGGAAAAATAACTACTCATACTATTAACCAAAGTTTTTATCCTAATATAGCATTTTCTCAGCCTTATCAGTCTGCAAATTGGTTGCAGAAGAAAAACAGAGGTTACTGTTAGCTCAGTTGCTAGCACAAACAGTAGATGAGTTTCATTCTTCTAAGCCCTGCAACTCCATATGTTGTCACCAACTCCAGGGTTAGACAAGCTGCTTTGACTGTATGTAACAGCTATGTTTGTTTGTTTCCTTTCCTACCCCCTTTTTTCTCCCCTCCTTAAACCCCTAAGAGGAGTAACTTCTATGTTAAGAAGGCTACAAGACATACCATTCCAAGAAAAACATGTGATCTGATGCTGAAACAGCTTCATTATTCCGATGCCAGTTACCAGGACTTTTACCTTTCGATAACAGCTAAATGCCAAAGTTTAATCCAACTGTGACCTCACACTGGAGCATATCCCATGGCCATCTCTTTTTACTACGCAGTTTATCATTCATTCAAGTTTACGGTTTATCATTCATACTCCCTTACTATGAGGTACAAGTAGCACATGACAATATCGCTGCATTAAAAAAAACTCCAAACATGGACTAGTTGTTTAAAGTACTTTCAATGCAAATTAGAAAAAGATTACAGTGGGCTTAGTT
>VZSZ01009444.1:0-11729 GCA_013398815.1 Ibidorhyncha struthersii | reverse complement strand
TTGGCAGTGCAGGATGGAGCATAAATTATATATGTAGACTTTTATGCTGTGTGGGCCAGTGCCACACAGTGGCTCTATCAATGGGAAACCTTGAATTGGGAAGTAAATTGATCCCCAGTTTGGAGAAAAAAAGATTGGCAATTATTACTGGATATAGCCAGCCAACCTTTCAAGATGGGATGCGTAAAAGCTCATGCTAAGGATAATCAACCAGCCACAAAGTGGAATCAAAAGGTAGATGAGCTAACTAAAATTAGGAAAATCACTTTAAATCTTGAGTGGTATCGATTGGGAGAATGGTTACATCAAAACCTAGGCCACATGGGTAAAGCACCACTTTGCTGCACAAAGGCTGGCCTATAAACAGAAAAACTTGTGAAACTATTCTTACAGAATGTCCCCAGTGTAGATTGAGATTACAAGCAGATCATCCTGCCAAAGCACCACCTCTACATATCAATGAAGGGAAAACTTTATGATCTACATGGCAAAATGATTATATTGGACTATTCAAATCCTCTGTAAGAATACTGATATATCCTCACAGGGGTGGAAGTAGTCTCTGGCTTACTTGTGGCCACTAAGTGTCGGAGAGCCGATGGGCAAAATACAGTGCGAGTACTATAGTTTTGGTTCTCAAATCTACCCGCTCCTGATGTTATCCAAAGTGATAATGGCTCACATTTTTTGTGTAAGGAAGTGCAAAATTGGGCAAAACAAGAGGGAATTAAATGGGTATTCCACATTCCATACTACCCTCAATCAAATGGGATGGTAGAAAGAGCTAATGGCTTATTGAAAAGGAATCTCAAACCACATGAAGCTCAATGGGATAGGAGACTTCCCAAAGTACTCCATCAATTAAATAATCGATATGGGCCCACTGGAAGCCCTGCAAGACGAGCATTCTTTGTATAAACTGAGCTCAGCACCCCATCTGCTGAGAAAAGAGAATATCTGACAACATTACAGCCAGGACAGCCTGTGATGGTCAATTTACCATCCATAGGTACTGTGCCTATGACCTTAACTAAACCTTGTGGCCCACTTGCCTAGGAAACTACCGATAGCAGTGATGCAAAACACAGAATTAATGCATGATGGATTTTTCCTTCTTTTTAATGGGGTAACTTGTTCAGACTCTCCCCACCGAAACAAGTCTCTATTTTCTCTTACAGGACCCTGCAGAATGGCAAATGGAAATGCTGTATCCATGTTAATATTCCAAACCCTAACAATGCTGCTTCTCCTAACCTGTGGTCAAAGAACCCTAGAGTGGCCATGGTCTCAAGCTCATGTTAAGTATACCAGTAGTATGGGAATACACTCTTGGAAGGGAGATTTGAATCTTTCCACTGTAGTGCATGGAACTGAAGTATACTTAGAAAACAAATGGATCTGGGATAAAGACGAAGCTGATAATAAAGTTCCCCGACTTCAGGAAACAGCAGGGAAAAGAATTAAAATAGGATGCCGGATGATCAATGGGTTTACCCATGAGAAGGCATCTCAGATTTCAGTGTACAGCATTGTATCAAACCCAATAGTCGAAGATGCGAAATGTTGCGCCTGTGAAAAATTGGGACTGTTGGTACCATTTTACTTCAGTAAAACCTGTTTTTGTAGTCTGCCTCTGGGTTCGCCATAGCGTGGGACTATCGTTTAAATTTAAAATAGACATTACTGAGCCTAGTACAACATCATCCACACCAATTGTAAAAGGTAAGAAAACTCTATCCCCACAAATTTCTGAAATTGGACTGTATGTGATCAAAAATACAGGCCAACAACAAGTGTTATTTTATCCATCATGGTCTCTTAAACGAGCAGAACTATTGATGCAAATTATCATCTCTACAATCAACTGACCTGTTCATCATTCCTAAGTACGTCCTATGCAGGATGGTTAGCATGGTTACATGGGTGAACCCTCACCTTTCCAAGATGAACAAGGAGAGATGTGACAGGTATCATAGGGACAGGATTGGGAGTCTTAAATAGTATAGATGGCGAAGTACTTATAATAAACTGAGCACAACAAGAAGTGATTTAAACAAATTAGAACACCCATTGCGGTCTTCCCTATTAGCATTGGGAACTAAACAACAGCTCTTATCTGATATATTGCCTCATTGGGAAACTATTAATAAGAGGGACCACCAATTGATTGTGGATGCACTTGGTGCAGCCCAAAATAATGTTTCTCTAGCTCTTAGCTGTATCCAAGCTCAGCTGTGGATGCAATCTATGGTAGCAGCAATTATAGAAGAAGGTGAAGAGGGCACCTCACTCACTGAAATTCAAAAGGTAATTTGGGATAATGCAACTGAATTTGAAAGGGAATTCCAATCCTGGTGTTATTTAGTCAATTTTACTTCTGACCACGTCAACAATAAGGCCACAGCTTTTGTCCTAACAATACACAGTGCTTCAGTATACACCATACACCAAAACATTGCATTAGGATTAAATTGCAATGGAACTATATTCTATCCATTAAAACATAGAGTGTGGGCCCAACAAAATGGAAACAAATGGCAGACTGTTAATGTTAATGCATGCGTTGTAACGGGAGCAACAAGGATTTATTTGTGAGAGTAACACCATCAAAGCCCAAGACATTTGTCTGGACACTGAACAAAATGTTTGTCATTTTGAAATACATCCTGATGAAACCCTTGAAACTGTACTTGTATATGTTGGAAAAGGATGTGTTTGTATGAGAACCCTTTGTGATTTTGTATTCGTAGATAACATTACTGTAGATACAAGTAATCACTCAAATTTTTGTAACTTTGCTAAAATTATGGGATGCAACTTTAATTATTCAGCTCCTGTTACATCTTTTCAATTGTTACAATCTAATTATACATTGAGTCAAGATTTATTGCCTACTCCCATCAGAATGAATCTTACCTTGGTGAAGAAACTACTACAACATGATGACCTGTGTCAGTTGCTAGAATGAGTCTGAAACAACGGACACAAAACTAATCACCGTTCATCATGATACAGAAGAGATACACCATGTCTTGGAAAGAGTGAAGAAGGATGGAAAAACTCTTCTTGGATGATCACCAACAGCAATGGGAGTGTTTAATCGTATGCTTCACCCAGTTGTGATTTTGCTGGCTCTAACTTTATATGTTTATTGCTTCTAATTATGTTGCATATAAAGGTTTGGTACATGATAAAACAAATAACCCAACTTCAACCACCCAAAACATACAAATTAACGAATAATAAATAGCAGTGCTTCACTGTCTACTTACCATGGATCTTTAAGCACACAAACTACCAATGTACTCTTTATGGCACAGAGGCAAGAGGTGGCCATACCACCATTCTGTGAGAATAAGATGAATTGACTATAGTCACAGGGTGGAGTGTGGTGGTGTGCTGCCCCCCCCGCTCCTGCTTAAGCCGTAAACAACAGTGGGGATTGTGATGGCTGCACCCAACTTATGCTAGACTTTGGGGGACAGATGGCAACATAGTTGCCAAAGGCTGTCTGGAACAGGGACCTAGATGGCTCGCTGGTAGGCAAATATGACTATAGGTCAATCACCTTACTCTATAAATAGTGGACAGCCCAGGGCCTGTTGAGCTCTCCTGAATGACAGTGGGCTGCATGCCAGGATCTCCCCTTGGGTAGGGACCCCTCTCAAGGTTATTTCTCGAGATTAAGAGATTCCTTGCCGCAACAGATTCTCGGTAAGTGACTAATAGCATGCTAAACTTTGAAATCTTAGCTAAGTGATATAAAGGATTGATTGTGCATATATAATCCTTTAGACATAAACCGTCGAACAAGTCTGGGACTAGGATTGGATCCAGATGCACCTAGACTCCTCTCTGAGAAGGAGTTTAGAAAGCAAGGGGGTCCTTTCTGAACCTCATGACTCAACAGGAGGGTCTCCCTGACAGTTTGTCTGATCCTGTCTTCTATGCAGTAAATAGCCAAGTGTGCCTTGCCATCTCAAATCTTGTTAAAGCACTGTCGCATTTACTATCAAACTGTGTTAAATCGTTGTTTTATATCAATAAATATGTTGCTGCTTCTCCCTTACGAGTGAAGTGCATCACTCTATCCATGACACTAGTACATACATGAAAAACTTAATTTGCATTAAAATAAACAGGCATAATAAACTGTATCCTAAAAATTGCAAAATAAGGATATGAACAGAAATAAAAAGTAAAAGTAAAGATTTCTGCATGCTAGAGAACAGCAAAATTGTATTAAACATGATAGAATAAGAAATACTGGTGGTTTATATATATATTTAAACTTTTGTTTAAAATTACTATTGTGATAAGCATATTCCAATGTGATAAAAATATTACAAAAAACATCTACTCTTGCTTTTAAAATGTCTAGTTTTCCATCAAAAAATTTTGTCAAAAACTTCAAAGTTGGCAGTTTTTACACAAAACACTGCATAGATAGCAGTTGGTTCATGAGTTCCCAATTTTTTCAATGGTAATTTCTAATTTTTCTGTTAAACATCTCTTTTCTGAAAAGTATATTGGCCTATCTGATTTTGCACAGAAAAGAGACAGTACTAAGTTTTTCACCTTGTAAATATCACACAGTCAGTCTAGCTCCCTGCTCTCTGTATTTCATCTATGAAAGATGAACAAAGATCTTCAAATCTACTTTATATAGATACTGTTGGGATGGAATAAAGCAGATCCACACTATTTTCATTAGTATCCAGTGAAAGGACAAAAGGCAACGGGCACAAATTGAAATACAGGAAATTCTGCTTAAACATCAGAAAATGCTTTTTTTTTACTCTAGGGATGATTGAACATTGAAACAGTTTGCCCAGGAAGGTTGTGGTGTCTCCATCTTTAGAGATGTTCAAAACCCACGGTCTTGGGCAACCTGCTCTAGCTGACACTGCTTTGAGCTGGGAGGGTTGGACTAGACAATCTCCAGAGGTGCCTTCCAACCAAATGACATTTACTGTTTTTCAGTTTATGCCCATTGCCCATTGTCCTGTTACTGGGCACTGCTGAGAAGATTCTGGCTCCAGCTTCAATACACCCTCCCATCAGGTATTTATACACAATGATAAGATCCCTATGTTGTAGGAGTACTGCTCTCTAGCTCAGCCACAGCCATGCCTGTGACTGGTATGGATCCCATTGATCTGGACCCCAACCCATGGATTGGCTTTCTGGCTTGACCTTGGACCTGCCTCATCACCTCAAATTTGTCTGATGATCTAGATACTTGGTTGAATCTGATTACCATCTCCAAATCTGCCCTGCTCGCCTCACTTGGAAACTGCGGGACTGGGCCCAGGCTGGTGAGGCCCCTGCTGTGCATATCATGGTGCTTGACTCCCAGCTCCCCATCCCTTAGGGAGAAGCCAGCCCTTGCTGCTCCCTGACAGGAAGACAATGTTGAAAGCCTTGCTAAAGCCAATATAGAGAATATCCATTGGTCTCCCCTCATCCAGTGAGCCAGTCACCAAATTGTAGAAGGCTATTGGGTTGGTCAATTTCCCCTTCATAAATCGATGCTGATAACTCCTAATCATTTGTCCATAGGTGGGCTTTGGCTTTCCTAACACCATGCCTGCACACTCAGACCATCTCTCTATATTCCTCCTGGGTTCCCTGACCCTGCTGCCACTTCTTGTATACTTTCTTTTTATGTTTGAGCTTTGTCAGGAGCTCCTTGTTCATCCATGCAGGTCTCCTGCCACCTTCCTGCTTGACTTCCTGCATGTCGGGGTGGGCCATTCTTTAGCTTCGAGGAGGTGATCCTTGAAAAATCAACCAGCTCTCTTGGACCCGTTTGCCCTGTAGGAAGTGTCTCCCATGGGATTATTCCAAGCAGAGCCCAGAAGAGGCCCAAGTCTTCTCTCCTCAAGTCCAGGGTTTTGGTAAATCAGTTCTTGCCGGGAGGAGGAAATCAACACAAAGATGAACCTAATCACAAGATCTTCTATCATTTTATATATGGGCTGCTTAAAGTAATGAAAATGAACATCAGAATTTGAAATTCAAAGCTCCTATTGCTTTTTTTTCCAGCTTGTGGGAAAATAACCCAAGACTGCCAAGAAGTGTCTGTTCAGAAGAATTGCATCATATTTTACTTTTATTATCACTTTTTTAAAATTTATGAGTTTTTAGGTATATGCTCTCATGTCTACTGATATCAGCCTCTAGTGATATCAACTGCAGATCTGACAAACCTTTGTTTTTCACAAGGGAAGTTAAATAATTTCAATTAGAGGTTCAACTTTGCCACATAAATGAGTACAGGTAAGTCTCCAAGAACTAGAAATATGAAAAAGTAGTTTCATTTAACACTGTACCTCTGTTTCTGCTGCATGGGTTGCTGTCTCATAGCCATATATTGCATGTCCTCTTGTAGTCGATTAAGGGGAGAATCTGGTTTGACACGAATCCCATAATAATGGTACTTGGAGTTCCCCCTTTATGAAAGAACAAAAATAACATTAGTTTTACGCATATACATCATACTCACTTCACGATTTCCCTTGACTGGAAAACAGTACACAAAAGTTAGGTTTGACTTTCCTCTCACTCTAGTATAAAGCTGGTATAACTCCATCAGCTTCTGGAAATCAGTTCACTTAAACTATATTTTCTAGCACTTTACTGTTGGACTTCTTTTAAATAGAATAAGGAAAGTACAAAACAAATAAATTACTTATGCAGTCATGGGGAATAAAACAATTCCATAAATGGGGTATGCTTTTGAGTGAGTGAGGGTTTGTGTATGTTTCACTAGTCAACTTCAGTCCTGATCAGCTGGAGAGGAAGAACAGAATTGGGCTACCTGCATTCATGTTTATGTGAGTGCTATTGGTGTCTATGTGGGTGCTGGTAAAGGCATTGCTCTGTGTTAGCTTGCATAGTTAGCTGTGTTAGTCTCATGTGTGTGCTTATCTGCATCTTTGGAACACATGTTCAGTCTTACTACTAGCTGGACCTGCAAATGGTAACAGCAGTAGCTGCATCCATTGGCCTGAGATGGAAGATATCTGGGTCTTAAGGGTACACAGAATCTAGCTAGAGCAGACCAGGAGTCCCCTGGGTCCTGAAGTCCACTGGATTTGGCAACTCCCTTAACAGTAAGGTTTTAAATATTTTTAATTTGTTTGCTTGCTTTTGTTTTTAACATACAAGCTTCACATTCAGAATTATTATCGATATTTTCTATTATACTTTAAAATTTATTAACACAAACCTGGTTCCCAGTCTTCTGGTCCGTAATCCCATGAAAATTGACCGTATGAGTTTTCCAAAGGAGGCAGCATTGACTGGATCTAACTTGTGCTCCTGACAATGACGTAAGTAATGGTTGTAAAGGGTACTTCTGGGGAGACTCACTCCTTCTGCGGTTTCATAGTTGTCTAAAAGCCATTGGAGCTATATCAAATATGAAAGAGTGAACATATGTAAATTCAGTATTACTCTATTAAAAAAAATCTTAATTGTACAACACAGACCTCTGATATTTTTTAGATCACTCTTAAAGCCTGTTTAATACAGTGACTTTGTTCTTCAAGCAGATATAATCTCTTTAAATCTCTTTCAATGCTAGATATGCCATGATGCCTTAGTATCTTTTAGAATTACAAGGAAATAATAAAACTCACTGCACTTGTGTCCTCAAATAGCTCCACTTCTAAAAATATTTCTGATTCAGTACCATACATTAACATTTTATGAGTTATTTGTGCTTTGGAGACAAATTGTTGGAACTCCAAGGAAATAAAATAATTAATGTAGTTTATATTAATTGCAGGGAAAAACTAAAAGGAGTAATTTACATTTTTAATTCTGGAATGTTATACTATTTCTCTTCACCTGAAATTAAAAAAATACAAATTAAAAAAAAAACCCAGTACTTCATTTAACTGAATAGGGTTTCTTTTCTTCCAAATACAAAGAAGAAACTATCAAATATAAGGTAACAAGCAATCTAGATGACATGAAAAATAACTGGTACATCTATAGAATATTATGGGCCCAATTCCTTTCTGTTGTAGCCTGTTTGCCTTTGACTTCAAAGAGGAACAGAATTAATATTCTTTTTTTTTCCTGTGTAATTTAACGTAGAATTTTGGTGAGCAATTTTGGAAGCATGTAGGCAAACAGTTTCTAATATATCGTTGTACCTTTGTATAGAACAAATAGTAACAAACATACACACAAAACCCAAGTAAAATGGTCACTTTAATGACATTTAACAGTATAGGAGAACAACAGAATAAAATGGAAATATTTTTATACTGGTCATATGTAAATTCTGTGATTTCAGTTTTTTGGGGATGCTAACTTTTTACCTAGCTTACACCCCCCTCCCCCCATGGTTTCATATCCTTGGAATTTCCCTTTCATTTCAGCTTGAATAATTCCCCAATTTTGTTTTCTGCTTGCATTTACTACTTAATTACTTAAGAAAGTAATTATACCAAAATGAACCAGCATGAACATCCAAATTTTCCAGGTTCACAAATCCTACCAAAACTCTGGGCTTAGTTTGAGCATCCAATAAATCCCCAAGCCATGGATTTGTTTTTGGCATTTGGAACAAAATTTTATTCCAATATGCTGGAGCCTCGCACAGTTGTATAATACGTTTCAATTTAGTCCACCAAAGCAATTAATAAGACCAAGATATGTGTTTAAAGTACAGTAAAAGATATACAAAATTGATGTGACATTTAATACACTACTCTGCAGGGTTATTTACTAATAGATCACTGAAAAAATTCTGTTCTACTAATGTTCAATATAACTTGTCATTTGAAGAACATTAACATCAATATTTTAATGTCCATTATTCATGAAATATGTTTCTATTCTGACCCTTCTTTATTGCAGAACTACTAGTAAAATTTAGATTATAATGACATAGTGGACATAAAGTTCTGTTTGTGTCAGTTGTGAGCAATTTTCCAAGCACAATACATGAAAATTAGGAAAATATTTACTCCAGACCTTTCATGGACCAACTTTGTATTTACTTTCTTACAGAAAACATCACCAGAACTATCACACTTAAGTTTCTAAACAAGAGCTCTATGTAAAGATGCAGGAAAAGAAAGATCTAACTGGTTCCAAGATGGATGCAGATAATGTTGCACTTTAAATAAACGTAACAAAAAAGATCCTTATATCAAGTTGTAGATATAAACACATTGTTAAAAAAGTCTTAACAGTCAAAAAAGTATTTTATCTTGAGCATTTACAATTCTGAAATAAAGCCTAAGAAAAATATTAGTGTAAACTTTTACCTTTACTTGAGTGTACTAACAAAACCATTTCACTAATCACCTAAGTATACCAATTATATTGTTCAACTTTTCCATTTAATCTATATTAATTAGATTATGGAATATGAGCTATTTCTGTTTTAACTCACAAGCAAACAAAATTATTTTCCAATTAACTTCTAAATATAGCATTAGACTTTTTTTCCAGATGAATTATAATTTATTAGGATTCATTTAAGTGCATTTTACTAATGATCTGTATTTGACAGGTATTCTTTCAACTACAGCTTGGCATTAGCCAACAATGGAAAGCAAAACCCAAGATAAGTATAAAATAAGGATTTTTGCTCTAGGGTGAAGATATTTCAATAACAAAAACTTGAAGTGATTACTTGGCAGGTTATAGCCTGGAAAGAAGAGTGCCAATAGCTGAATACCATGTGAAAAGGTAAATAACCTGCAGACATGATAAAGTTATTGCAAACAACCTTAAACCTATTTTTGTATTTGCAGAAATCTAATTCTAAAAATGAAATGTCCAGACTTTGATTTCTGACTTGTTGATTTATAATACTGGAATGGTATGAAATAGTTTACACAGAATAGGTAAATTGACTCCAACTTCAATGAAACTTCAATATTTAGAAAACATTAGATTATAAATTAGTTAAGTCAATTGCATGCAGAAAGAAATCAGGAAAGGAAATAAAATAGAGGAAAATTAAAAAATTGTAAAAATGAACAGGTATTAATTTAGGCAACAAAAGGCAAGCTAAAGGAAGAAGATAGGACTAAAACCATATTTACTGTCCTTATTTGAGTCATAATTCAATAAATGTTTTAAAAATAGGGAAAACATCCAATAAGTTTGATCTGGGTTCAATTAATTTCTTCCAAAATGACTGAGGCTAGGAAAGAACAAGTATTACATCAAGATGCATGGAGGTCTTTTTTTTTTTCCCCACATAATCAACAATAAATCCTAGCATTTGTCTTTCAGTAGTTTTGAAAATACCTCAAAACAGTTAAGAAACATCAGGATAAGACTACCATAACAGACAGATGCAAATGTCATTATTAGGAAGATATTTTCGTAGACTCATAGAATGGTTTGGGTTGGGAGGGACCTTTAAAGATCATCTAGTCCAACCTTCCACTAGACCTGGTTGCTCAAAGCCCCATCCAACCTGGCCTTGAACACTTCCAGGGATGGGGCCTCCACAACTTCCCTGGGTAATTTGTTCCACTGTCTCACCGCCCTCAGAGTAAAGAACGTTCTTCCTTATGTCCAATTTAAATCTACCCTCTTCCAGTTTTAAACCATTGCCCCTTGTCCTGTCAATACAGCCCCTGGTAAAAAGTCTCTCTCCCTCTTTCTTATAAGCCCCCTTTAAGTATTGAGAGGCTGCAATAAGGTCTCCCTGGAGCCTTCTCTTCTCCAAGCTGAACAACCTCAACTCTCTCAGGCTTTCCTCATAGGAGAGGTGTTCCAGCCCTCTGATCATTTTTGCGCTCCTCCTCGGATCCACTCTATCCCACTGTCTATGTCATTGATGAAGATATTAAATAGTATTGGTCGTAGTACGGATCCTTGAGGGACACCACTCCTTACTGATCTACATTTGGACACTGAGCCATTTACTGTAACTCTTTGGACGTGGCCAGACAGCCAGTTCCTTATCCATCTAACAGTCCCTCCATCAAACCCATATCTCTCCAATTTTGCAGCCAGAATGTTGTGGGGGACCATATCAAAGGCCTTACAGAAGTCCAGGTAGATGACATCCGTAGCTCTTCCCTTGTCCACCGATGCAGTCATTCCATCGTAGAAGGCAACTAGATTAGTCAGGCACGATTTGTCCTTGCTTGAAGCCATGTTGGCTGTCTCTAATCACCTCCCTGTCTTCCATATGTTTCAACATATCTTCCAGGAGGAATGGCTCCATGATCTTTTAACTTGTGCATGACACAGGAAACAGGGGAACACAGTTTTCTGATGTAGAAAAGCTTGTCCTTTACTTTTTATTGTTTTCAGTGTTAAGATTCTGGATTTCCTTGTCAGACTCAAGGCAGACTTATCAGTTCTTTGTATATCTAAGTTTTAGGACAGATTTCTGGCATTTTGTAAAAAAAAATCCATTTAATTATGATATTAAAATAATTTTAGCCTATTTCTAGGTTGTCTTAACATTGAAACAATTATTTTATAACCAACCAAAATGATATAAAAGTCCTTTTTCACATTTTACAGAATTCAATTTCCCTCACCAAATTTTAACATTTTCTAATAAAAGTAAATTCTCTTTCAAGAAACTATACTGGCTCCTGCTGTCTTTTTCTAACATGATGGTAAACTTTGATGAAACAATTTTGGTCTTCACCTCCATACTATCACATTCTTGGGGTGGGAGGGAAAGTCAAATGTGGAGGAATTCCTGAAAGGAAAAGGTCATGATTTGA
>VZSZ01009431.1:0-10043 GCA_013398815.1 Ibidorhyncha struthersii | reverse complement strand
TGCGGCATCAGAGAAGGCCCACTCATTCAGCAGTGGGACCGTGTTTCCCCTAGCCTTTCTTTTGTCACCTGTGTCCTTACAGAAGCCCTTACAGTTGCCTTTGACATCTGTTGCCAGAATAAGTGCCAGCTGGGCTTTGGCTTTCCTAACCTCCATCCCTGCATGCTTGGACAGTGTCCCTGTATTCCGCCCAGGTTACTCATCCTTGCTTCCTTCTTGTGTTCTGGTTTGGCCAGGAGCTCCTGGTTCATCCATGCAGGTCTCCTGGCGTGCTTTCCTGACATTCTGCTCATTGGGATGGACTGCTCTTGAGCTTGGAGGAGGTGGTCCTTGAATATTAACCAGACTTGTTGGGCCTCTGTTGCCTTCAGGGCTTTATCCCACCAGAATTTTCCAAGCCGATCTTTAAAGACAGCAAAGTCTGCTGTCCTAAAGGCCCAGGTGGTGAGCTTGATATTTACCCTCCTCACTCCCCTCGGGATCCTGAACTCCACCATTTCACGGTCACTGCAGCCCTGGCTGCCCTTTGATCTTCACGTGTGCAGCAAGGCCTGCCTTGGTATGTATGAGGTCCAGCAGAACACCTGTTCTCATTGGATCCTCTGTCACTTGTGTTATGAATTTGTCACCCATGCACTGGAGGAACCTCCTGGCTTGCTTATGTCCTTCTGTGCTGTCCTCCAACAGATATTGGGGTGGTTGAAGTTCCCCATGAAGACCAAGGCCTGTGAAGGTGAGACTGCTCCTACCTGCCCATGGAGGGTCTCATCTGCTGGTTCTTTCTGGTCAGGTGGTCTACAGGCACACCTTCTACAACGTCCTCTTTATCCGTCTTCTCCTTAATGCTTACCCACAAGCTCTCAGTTGGCACATCACCCATCCCCAGGCAGAGCTCCATGCACTCCGACTGCTCTCTCACAGAAAGGGCAAGTCCCCCTCCTCATCTTCTCAGCCTGTCTTTCCAAAAGAGCCTGTGTCCCTCCACTGACACATGCCAGTCATGGGAGCCATCCCACCCTGTCCCCGTGATCCCAATGTGATCGTAGCCCTGCAGCTGCACACAGATCTCTAACTACTTGCATTTGTTCCCCATACTGTGTGTGTTAGTGTACAGGCACTTGACAGAGGCAGCCCAGCATGTTGCCTTCCTATAAAGGGTTTTGAGGTCAGTGAACCTCTTTCGTAGTTGTAAGCTCTTAGGTGGGGCAGGAGCCTTCTGCTTGGTGCCAGAAGTCACCAGCATCCATCCTGGGATTGTCCCCTGTGAATCTGCTTTTAGGAGGGGTATTCAGTTTTTAAGAACCACCTTTTAAAAGTACAGGAGCAGGCAATTCTGTAAGTAACTTCAGCAAGCAGAGCAGAAGATCTCATGGAACTGAAGAGGAAAAAGAAATTGTATTGTCTCTGGAAGGAAGGTCAGGCTTTGCAGCAAGGTTACAGAGCTGTGGTTCACATATACAGGGAGAAGACAGGAAAGGCCAAAGCTCGATTAGAGTTGAATGTGGCCTGTCTTGTGTCAGACAACAAGAAAGTCTTTTTTGCAGCAAGGTTACAGAGCTGTGGTTCACATATACAGGGAGAAGACAGGAAAGGCCAAAGCTCGATTAGAGTTGAATGTGGCCTGTCTTGTGTCAGACAACAAGAAAGTCTTTGTAAAACACATTTATAGCAAGAGGAGGTCTAAAGAAAACATTGGGCGAATACTTGTTGAAGGTGGTCACCTGACTAGTAGAGATGATGAAAAGCCAGAAGCATTCAATGATTTTTTTGCTTCAGTCTTTAATAATACCAAAAGACCTTGGGCTGCCCGGTCCTCTGAGTTGGAGGAGCACGAGTGCAGGAACAGTGACTTTCCATTTGTGGACACTGAATTTGTAAGGGACCGGTTGTATCAGTTCGTAAGTCCAAGGAGACAGATGAGATTCATGCCAGATTACCTGGTGGATGGTCGATGCTACAGCAGGACCCCTCTCGGTCATCTACCAAAGGTCTTGGGAGTCTGGGGCGGTCCCTGCTGACTGAAAACCAGCCAGTGTTATCCCAATTTACAAGAAGGGCGTGAGGGATGTCCCAGGAAACTACAGACCTGTTAGTCTAACCTCAGTCCCTGGAAAAGTTATGGAGAAGGTCATATTGGCTGCTATTGAAAGGCATTTAAAGAACAATGCAATCATCAGGCACAGTCAACATGGTGTCACAATGGGAAAGTCCTGTTGCACTAGTTTAATATCCTTCTGTGATAAGGTCACCCACCCAGTGCATGAAGGGAAGGCGCTGGATATAGTATTTTCTGATTTCAGTGAGGCTTTTGATAGTGTCCCTGACAGCATCCTTGTGGAGAAGCTGTCCAGCTGTGGGGTGAGCAGGTACATACTGCGCTGGGTGAAAAACTGGCTGAAAGGCACAGCTCGAAGAGTTGTAGTGAATGGGGCTACATCTGGCTGATGACCAGTCACCACCGGTGTTCCTCAGGGCTCAATTCTAGGGCCGGTTCTGTTCTATATTTTCATCAGTGATCTGGGTGAAGGAGTTGAATGTACCATGAGCAGTTTTTCTGATGAGACCAAACTGGGAGGTGCTGTTGAGTCTCTTGGGGGATGGGAGGCCTTGCAAAGGGATCTAGAGAAATTGGAGCATTGAGCAATCATTAATGGCATGATATTTAACAAGTCCAAATGGCCTGTTCTGTACCTGGGATGGGATAACACCAGATACAATTATAAATAGGGAGGGGAGAGGAGTGGCTGGAGAGCAGCCCTGCAGAAAGGGAACTGGGGGTGCTGGTTGACAGCAGGCTCAACAGGAGTCAGCAGTGTGCCCTGGCAGCTAGAGGGCAAACCACATTCTGGGGTGTGTTAACACACTCCAACCAGCCAGTCAATAGAGGTGATCATCCTGCTGTATTTAGCATTGGTGCCATGACACCTTGAGTAGTGTGTGTAGTTCGGCGCCCCACAATTCACAAAGGAACCTAAGATCCTTGAATGCGTCCAGAGGAGGGCAACAAAGCCTGTGAAAGGGATGGAAGGAATGTCCTGTGAGGAGTGGGTGAGGACTTTGGGTTTGTGTAGTTTGGAGAAAAGGAGTCTGAGGGGTGATCTCATTGTTCTCTGCAGCTTCCTGAGGAGGGGAAATGGAGAGGGAGGTGCTGCTCTCCCTGGGATCCAGTGGCAGGACACGTGGGAAGGGTTCAAAGCTGCAAGAGGGGAGGTTCAAACTTGACAATGCCCTTAATAACATGCCTTAACTGTTTTTAACTTGGAACTGCTTGATGATTTATGAATTCCGACTGCTTACTGTCAGTTATGCCTGAGGATGTTCTGTGGTGTTACAGATAGTGGGAAGTGCTGTATCAGGAAGTGCTCTGGAAAGACTCTTTTATCAAGTTTGTGGAGAACTTAAGTTTTGCTCTTCTGCTCATTTACAGGCCTTTCGGTAAAGCAGGGATGGATTATGTGGACAAAATGTACCTGGTGCCTGCAAATTAGCTCTGGCAACTCTGGCTGCTGCCATTACCCGGGGAAGACATGAGGGCTGATAGAGTCCTCTCTTTGGATGCTGAAATGAGGGACATTGTCCAGACAACAGGTTTGGTGTCCTATGAGAAAGCTTAGGTCTACACAGACACTCTTCAAAAGTATTTACCCCACAAGAAGCAGAGCAATCAGAAAACGGGGAAAATAACTCCTGCTTTTCCAGAAGAAAACAAGACAGAGAAGGGAAAAGCCCCTGGAGACACCTGAGGACTTGAGCCCTGTTGTTCAGGAAGTGCCTGATAATATGCTTCCACGGTATTGGAAGAACGCGCAAGTGCTCCGAGGTAAACAAGGGCAGCACAAGTATATTTCTTCTTGGGAAAACCAGGGAAGTTTTGTGTACAAAAAAGATGTCATTAAGGGCTCCCACCTGCTTGATTTAGTCCAATGTGTTCTCAGACTTGTGGCCCACCTCAGAAGACCTAAAGGCTGGAATGTTTTTATGAGAGCCATGGCTGCCGTGAATGTCCCATCTTCTGTCATGGATCACACAACAACCAGGGTCTCTGGAAACAACTAAAAGTGACTGAAGATGGCTGAGAAGCATGAAACACAATATCTAGTATGAGGGAGATACCTAAAACCCAGTGGCATACCCAGCAAAGTTTAGTGTTGAAATGCAAATATTCATGGAACCATGGAATGCTAGGATGGATTGAGTTGGAAAGGACCTTTAAAAGGTCATCTAGTCCAACCTCCCCTGGTTTTATTTATGGAATCCATTTATGAAAGTTTCTGGTCTGGGTTTTCTGAAACATATTTTGAGTAGCTGTCGCAACGAGGAAAGCTCCATCTACATATTTTACAAAATGCTCCAGTATCTGATCATTTTGTACTCGATTGTGAGAATACAGTTTTAAAATCTGTTCAAAAGGTAATCCCTTGTTACAGTGATGTAGGAAGAAGACACAGTGGTATCCGCAGGCCATGGAGGGGGGGATGCTGCAGTTGCTTTCTCTGCGGAGTGATATCCATAACACTGTGATTTAAAAGGAATATGATTTCAGGAAAGAAAGCACTGTTTGGAGGGTAAACACATGAGTCAAAAAACTCTGTGTGGTTCTGATAGTCCAAGAAAATTACTAGCCAGTGCTCTCTGGGCTGCTTATGCATGTACGTCTTCAGCGGCATGCTCACTGGTCATAGGGAAACATGGGCCCTGGGGAGACGGTTGCTCGCGTAAGCACCTAGAAATGTTTCCCTGTTGTAGGGATCTGCTGAGAAAAAACAAGAGAGCTGCTCCCTCTCAGACTTCTATCGTAGACAGCAGATGATTCTACCCCAGAAACATCTATTGATTATTGCCGTACTGTAGGCCACAGATGCATAGGAGGTCTCAGTCCCAGGGTAAGGGCTGGGCTGGGGATTAGGCCAAGGCCACGCTCAAGAGAGGACGAGGTAAAGGCTCGATCCAGCAACTGCCATGGACTACCTAGGAACCTGGCCAGGATAGCAAGACAGTAGTAGCCCAGGGCAGACACAGTCACAGATATGCAGAGCTGATGCAGGCCTGCACTAGGCCTGAACTCTCATAGAGACCATGGGCTACGGGCCATGCCATAGCTGGGACCTATGGTTGCGTTGGGCCTCGGTGGGCTTGGTCCTGATGCTCATTGTCCCTGTGTTACCATCCGACTGATCGCTGCCTCCCACAGAACCTGGCCTGGGGAGAGGTACCCCCAGTACTCACCCCATGCAGGAATCACTCTGTCCTCTGCCCTGGTCCTGTGGTGCTGTCAGTGTGTGGCGTTTGTGTGAGGGCAAACTCGCACACCACATGGACACAGAGTGTGCAGCTGTGGGACAGCCTCAGCCTGTGTGTGGGGAGCAGCAGTGCTGCAGGGAGCACAAGGGCCACTTCAGCCCCAGGGCTCTGGGAATGCTGATGGAGCTTGGTGTGTGGGGAAAGGCACCGCACCATGAGCAGTATGGTTGGGCTGGTGCATGCCCTGTGCTCATGGATCCTTCTGAGGCTTGAATGCAATCCCACTGTCACTGCCATGACTTCACAGAGCTGGGAATATCTCCTCTCACACAACACCTTTCCAGACCAGACTTGGGCTGTGACACTTGTGGGGCATTAGAGTTCCTGGGCCTGAGGAAAGCTGTGCTTGAGGAAGACAAGGCAGCACAGAGCAGTGGTGTGAGTTTAGGCACCAGCCACTGTCCCGGGCCTGCCTTCACTCAGGGGGGTGTTGTGTTCACAGGAAGAGGGGACTCCAATGTGTGGCCTGCTGTAGCTGATACCAATAGTGACTTGTGAACACCTCAGCCCTGCACATGTTGGCAACAGATGGGCCATGCCAGACGCTGTACTGGAGGGTGATAGGGCTGCATGGGGAAGCTGTCCCTGCTGCTCATGCCCAGGAACGCTGACCACGGCCACCAGATGGGGTGATGGAGGTACTAGGCACGTGGAGTAGGGACTGTGGGCCATGCCCAGATCTATTTACCCATTCCCAATTCCTGCCGCCCTTTGGGAACATCGTCTTCTGAGTCTCCTTGCCCAGCACAGCTCCTCCCAAAGCCAGAGGAGCACTCTTCCCCAAGAGTCTGTGGGATTGCTGACTTCCCTGGTGCCTCCCACACACCCACAGTTCCTCTCTGGAGGACAGCAGTTGTCAAGATTCCTGTTTCCATGACGTGTTCCACAGCCAAGGGGGTATTTCTGAGCAGAGTTGTAGCAAGGCAAGGACTGATAGCCATTGGTGGTGGAGTAACTAAGGATGTCTTCCTCATCTTGAAGAGGCAGTGCCTGAAAGAGGATTCGCTGCAGTGTGTCCCACCCTCCAATACCTCTAGGAGCGACAAAGACTTCCCCTGTGCCCCCACCTAATTCCCCTCCCAAGTAATGGTTTTCTCCCTCAGCAGACGGAAAGACCACCTAAGGGACACAGGCCAGCTTGCAGCAGTTTAATGAGTCTAAAGAGGGAAATGAGGTCACACCAAGTGGAGGCCCCAGTGTGGGGAGGAGTAGGAATTGCTGAGATTGTGTTCCCCTTTTCCTGTGGCATAGTTCCCTCAGAGCATCTGTTGACCTGCCTGACAGAGGGAGACAGGCTAGCAGGTCCCTCCAGCTTAGCTTCTGGGGTCCTCACAGCAGGCTTTGAGGGGAGCACCAGACAACAAAGGAAAGAGAGAAAAAGGGTGACTGGAAGACAGGAAAAGTAAACATTGACTGTGTTTTCAGAGAGCCCAGGCTGATCCCTTCAGTCTGGCCTTGAAGGGCACCCAGAGATGATCAGCTACTCTTAAAATAATAGCCTGAAGTGTGATCCTCTGTCCAGCATCATATTCTGAGTTCCAAGGGGTCCTTATCCAGAGTGGTTGCCAATATCTTTAGCAGGGGGGGCATCTGCTGCCACGGTAGTGGCTGGTAATGCAGGAGAGGTCACAATAGCTGGAGCTGATGGGCACTCCATCACAGCTCAGGATGCTGCCAACAGCAGCGGAGGTGGAGGAGCCACAGTGGTGTTCTGTGGGAAGGAGCTGAGGATGAGGCCGGGCAGGGTCACCACCACTGGTGAGGGCTGGATGATAACAGTGGAGCTCTGGCACTGCCTGACACAGGGCTCATTGCAGCTGTTGGCCAGTGGGGTTGGGCCACAGGGCCAGCATGGGTGGCACTGGTCATAGCAGGACATGTCTCTAAGGGTGGAGGTGCACCTGGGAGAAAGGATAGGGAGGAAGCAGAGCAGAAGTGTGAGTGAGGAGCAGCCTGTTTACCTTGTCAGAAATGAGCCAGGGCCACTGCTGAGTGGGGAGACAGAATCTCTTGCAGGAGCCACAGAGAGTGCTACAAAGAGGAGCCTGCACCAGGGAGGGTCTTTCCCAGTGCACAAACCAAAAGCCTCCTCTGCCATGTCCCAACATTTCTCTAAGCAGACCTTCTCCCTGCTTCCCTCTGTCATGACAATAAGACCGAAAGCCATGGACAGGATCTTACTTTGGAAGAGGAGCAGAAGGTGCCCAAGACTCACCTGGTTCCCAAGGAGAAGCGTAGAAGAGAAGTGGATGAGAAGGCAGGGACTTGGGCTGGCTTTTATACCTGCCCTTCATGGCTGCAGGACCAGAGACACCCTTTGCAGAGGTACCAATTTCCTGACAAGCTCATCTTGAATGCAAACTATCGCAGCTAATGATATGGGCTGTGCTTTCATTTCCTGCACTGCTGCCTTTTCATTTCCAGATTTGTGCCTTGCCCATTCCCCAATGAAGGCTTCTTGTGAGTGCGTGGATGAAAGGCCCCAGGATTTCCAGGCCAGGAATGCCGCAGCATGAGCAGAAGACTCAGGTGAACTGCAGCATGGGTTCAGGGCAGGAAAGACACCTCAGCCTGGGTCACCCTGTTGGGGCTGTTTGAACTGTCGTTCTCAGGAAGAAGCTCCAGCTTGATGCCATGGGCTCCCATGCACGAGGACATGCCCTGTCTTTGTCTTTCCCTCCCTCCTCAGCTCACTCGAATGATCATTTCCTGTTGCTTCCCCAGGTGTGTGTGTTGTGCTGCTAGGTTTTGACCCCATCCTGCCTAACATTGCCCTCAGGAAAACATTCTGGCCGGTTTGGACTTGTCCCCACGCTGTTCAGTCTGTGAGTACACAAACAATGGCATGGGCATGCCTGGGGCCTTGTGCTTCCCCAGAATATTCTAGCCATGCAGCAGGTGTCCCCAGCTCTTCTCAGGAAAGTCCATGGTTGGTTGTGTCCCTATGTGTCCTCTTGTCCTATGTGCACTTATGTGCAGCCATGTCTGTGTGGATGCACTAATGGAGTAAAAATTTGTGGATGAGTCAATGCTGGTGTGCATTAGCATTTGTATGTGTGTCCTTGTCATTCTCTCATCACAAGGGAATGTGTGGAAACTCACATAAGCACCACAGAGCAGCAGGTTCCCAGGGACAGAAGGAGTCCGAGTGCAGCTGAGTGGTGATGGCACCATCTGTCCAGGGAAGGGGCACTGAAATGCAGCCCCTGACTCCTGAGCCCTCCCTCTCCTGCCTCTGCAGAGCTCACGCTCCACTACTGCCCATTTCAGGCCCCAACGCCAACAGTTTCACTCCACTTTGGATCCTTGGTTAAATTCTGTGTCAGAATATTGGGAGTGCCTCAGCATGGCTGGCAGTCCCCTCTCCCTGCCTCTCCAGGCCAGGACACAGCTGCTCTCCCCATCGTCAGAGAGTTCAAAGGATGGGCGCTGCCTTCTGGGCAAGGGGAAGCCTGAGGAATCCTGCCCACCTCGTGCTGGCCATGTCTGAGTGCATATGCTTCCAATGCACTCTTGAGTGTGTCTGGGATGGGACACAGCCCTCCCTCATGCCCAAGCCAATGCCAAGGCACTTGTGCTTTTCACAGGCCTGGTGCTGTGCCAGGCAGGGGCTGAGACCTTCTCCCCAACAAGCACCAAATGACAGGAACACAAGGTCTGATATCACTGTGCTGTGATGAGAAGAACAGACTCTGTGGATTTCACAGGAAGAGTGAAAGAACTGATGATAGCTTTGACGTTCATGCCCAGAATGTTCCTGTCCCATAATGGAATCTCAGTCCAAGTGCCCAGCAGCTGCCCCTGGGAGAGAAGGGACATTGGATCCAAGGCCACATTCCCCCAAAGCCCGCTGCTATCCCACAGGGGTGTCCAGGAGAGACCCTCATTCTAACAAGGGCTATGCACAGTGTAGAAAGCTCCCGAGCCCCTATTCCTGTCTGAATGTTTGCCTGGACTCACATCCAGCTTGGAGATAAGGCAGCCGAGGCCTCTTCCGCTTCCCTTAGTGATCCCATAGAGATCAGTGCCAGGGAGCTCTTCTGGGAAAGCTCAGCCAGGACTTGTTTCCCTCTCCATGGACATGCTTCTGAGCTGAGAAGCTGGTGGCCAAGCTCATTGCTTTCTCATGAGGTGATGGGCACTGTGGGGAAGGGAAGGGCAGGGCATGTGTGGGCCTAGAGTTTAGCAAGACCTTTGACACCCTCTCTCCTGCCTCCTTCCTAGCCCAATTGGTGATAAATGGGTTAGACAATGACCAGGTGAGAGGAGAAACAGCTGGACTGTCAGGCAGAAAGTGTTGTGAGGAGTGGTGCAAAGCCCAGCTGGCAGACGTACTCGTGGGCTCTCTCAGGGATCAGCAGTAGGACCAATACTGTTTACTGATCTCATGAGCAGCATGAGAGGTGGGAATGTGGGCACTGCCACCAAGACTTTGGCAAACACTAACTCAGGGAGAACAGGCAGTACACTGAGCTGTGTTAGTGAAAGTGCTCTGAGCAGGTTTAGGAGCCACTTGTTCAGAGGTGACAGAGAGGTGGACTGAGATTTTGGATGTGCATCATGACAGCAGTAGATGCAACGGACAGCAGCTAGAACATGGGGAATTCTTATTAAGCAGGAGGTGGTTCAGTCTCCATCCTGGGAGGTATTCAAGGCTGGACTGAATGTGACCTTGAGCAACGTGATTTGTTCTGAGCAGGAGTGGATGCAGATGACCTCGGGAGGTGCCTTCTCACCTACAT
>VZSZ01009429.1:0-11719 GCA_013398815.1 Ibidorhyncha struthersii | reverse complement strand
AGTGACAAATAATAATAATTAAAAAAAAACAAAACAGGGGGGAAAAATATATCAGCACAAGCCCCATCAAACGTCAAAGAGACTGTTTTTATTTGCTGTCAAAATAAAGATGTATACTGAAGAAAAAGAAATTAAAAAAAAGACCCAACAAAAAAAAACCAACAAACAACCGAGGTCAGCTCAGATGAAGGCAGGCGAGATCCATGCGCCATGAACCGCGGGAAGAAACCAAAGAAAGAGAACTAAAAAGAGTAAAAATCGAAGAACAAGAGGNAAATCGAAGAGGAAGAGGAGGAGGAGGAAGAGGAGGAGGAGGAGGAGGAGGGGGAGGAAGGCTCCATCCCCCAGAGAGAATGGCCGAGGCTGAAGTGTAGAAAAATAAAGAGCTGCGGAGGGAGAGCAGAGGAGTCCGGCGCTGGGTCACAGCTCGCCCGACGTCTTTATGACGTGGAAGAGCGTGACGTTGTAGATGACCTGGTGGCCGTTGTTCCAGGTGTAGAGCACCCTCTCCCGCGGGTTGTAGTCCAGCATGGATATGTGGGAATACTGGTTGTGGAAGGGAATATCCGTGTATTCGTAGCTGGAAGTGTTTGTGTAGTAGGCAAAGTAGATCTTGGCACCGGCAAGGTGGGAGTTGGTGACGTAGAGGGTGCCGCAGATCATGAAGGACTCCCCGGCGCTTCGTTTGGGGTACCCTGTGTCCCAGCTACGCAGGACCTCCAGCGTCTGGGGGTCCACCCGGCTCACCACGATGTTGCCGGCGTTTTGGTTGGTGGTGTAGACGGCCCACAGCCCGTTCTCGTCCACCATGAAGTCGATGTCGGAGAAACCACCCCAAGAATAAGGGAAGGTGTTGTTGTAGCCGGCGCCAGCCAAGCTGCGCTGCACCAACACGCTGCGGGAGCGGAAGTGGTACTTCACCGCGATGTTACTCTGGTATTTGTTGTAGTAGAGGGACCCGTTGAAGACGACGTGGCCGGTGCCGGCCCAGGGATGCGGCAGGAGATGCTGCACGAAGTTCTGCCCCGTCACGAAGTCGTTCAAGGTCCGAAACTCCAAGACGCGCCGACCCTTGTAGTAACCGTCCATGTACCACACCTGTGGCAGGCTCAGGTTAGGGATACCCGGCCAAAACGGGGCCCCCCCAACCTCCATCGAGGAGGGCTCCCAGGACAGACGGACACGACCCACCTCCTGCACAAACCCCCTCCCTGGCACACACAGCCGCGTGCCAACACACCAAATTTTTTCTGGTTTCCCCCTTGAAAGACGTTTTCTGCTCCTTCTGCAGCCCAAACGCTCAGCTAATTTTTAATAGGGGGGGGCGCGTTTCGTTGGGGACACCCACTGATTGAGCTGCGAGGCCCCGAGGAAGCTCCTGCGCACCCTCCCACCACGGTGGCCCCGTTTCCCTCATTCGCGCGGAGGCAGCACATGGTCCACGGGCAACCGGGCAGAGGGCCGGCAGCCCGGGCACAGGCACCCCAGGCAGCGCGTAGCGCAGCGTACGGGCAGCATGCACCGCAGAGGGCATGCACCGCAGTGCAGGGACGCCTGGCAGCGCGCACGGGCGCTGTGCACCCCAGGGAGTGTGAAACGAGGTGCGTGGACCTCCGGCAGAGTGTATCCTGAGCAGCGTGCATCCCCGAGAACGTGCAACGAGGCACATAGATCCCGAGCAGCGTGCATGGGAAGCATGCATCTCTGAGAACATGTAATGAGGCGCATGGATCCCTAGCAGCGTGCGTGGGCAGCGTGCATCCCCGAGAACATGCACTGAGGAGCATGGATCCCGAGCAGGGTGCATGGGAAGCATGCATCCCCGGGAACATGCAGCGAGGCACAGGGATCCCAAGAAACATGCACGGGCAGCGTGCATCCCCGAGAACATGCACTGAGGAGCGTGGATCCTGAGCAGTGTGTGGGCAGCGTGCATCCTCGAGAACATGCAACGAGGCACATGGATCCTGAGCAGCATGCATGGGCAGCGTGCAATCCAGAGGGCATGCACGAATATGCAGAGACCCCTGGCAGCGTGCACAGGCAGCATGCAATCCAGGGAGCATGCATCAAGATCCCTGGTAGCGTGCACCCCAAGGAGCATGCACCAAGATGCATGGACCCCTGGCAGCGGGCACCCCAAGGAACATGCACTGAGGTGCAGTGACCCCTGGCAGCATGCATGGGCAACCTGCACCCCACAGGACATGCACTGAGGTGCATGGACTCGAGGAAGTGTGCAGAGGCAGCATGCGCCCCAGGGAGCATGCGCCAAGGTGCATGGACCCCAGGCAGCGTGCATGAGCAGCGTGTAACTCAGGGAGCATGCACCGAGGTGCATGGACCGCGGGCAGCGTGCATGGGCAGTGCGCACCCCAGGGACGTGCAGCCAGGAGGGACGCAGCAGCACGTGCCAGGCGCGTTGCAGGGGACGCAGTGCCCGAGGAGTGCTGCGGTTTGGCAAAAACACAAAGCCAAGCGTGCCGAGAGCCGCCCGCCTGCAAAATGCACCTCTGCGTAGGCCTGGGAGGGTTTTAGGGAAAGAAACGCAGGGAAAAAAGCCACGCAGGAGCCACAGGAAGCCCCAGCAGGGCTGTCCCACGCATTCCCACCCCCCCCATCTCCATGGGTGCCTGCCTGTACCACTCACCCGGCTGTCGGCGCTGGGCGTCATCGTGTCGGTCATCCACGACCCGAAGCGGGAGCCCGATGCGCGGATGGTGATGGGGTTGCTGACGCCCGTCAGCTTCCCGCAGCCTGGGAGAGAGGGGAGAGGGGGGAAAGTGTTCGGAGTTAGGGGTGGGCATCCGGGACCACGCCGCTGCCCAGCTCCCTCCAGTCCCGCAGGCATCATGGGGAGGAACCGGGGCTCCCCTTCATCCCGGGCACCCCCAGGAGTCTCGGGGGACGGAGAAGCAGGGAGAAGGATGCTTAAGGAAAGGGCACTGCAGTTATTCCTGAGCGAGGAAAAGCGGCTCCTGCACAGACGCCGCACCAGTAAACACGCCGTACTGGAGGATACCGGGCTGCCGGTGTTATTAGTAATCATTATTGGGAAGATATTGGCGGTGCGGCAGACCAGGAGGGGCAGGACGTGGGCAGAGCGCGTGGTGGCTGCAGGCAGCAGTGACGGTTGGGTTCCCCAGGACAGGAATCTGGCAGCACTGGCTGCCTGCCCTGCCTGCGCGGGGAGGGACGCCGGGCTCCCCTGCGTGTGCGGGGACACTGCTGTGAGCAGGAGAGGGGGGGATGCAGCTGGGTGCCCACCCAGACCAGAGCGCAGGAGGCGGTTGGGGAGGGGGGGACAGGACCGTACCCAGTTTTTGCATGCAGGCGTGCAGGCGTGCCTCCAGCATCAGCACCCGCTGCTGCAGCTCCTCATAGTCGTAGGCACCCATCTCCTCCTGGATGGCCAGCAAGTTCCCGGAGAGGTTCCTCACCTCCTCCTTCAGGTGCACGATCAGCCGCGTGTCCGACTTGTACTGATCCAGGACGGGCAGCAGAGGCAGCAGCTCCGTCATCTTGTCCTTGAGCTCCTGTTTAAGGGGCGCAAGGAGAAAAAAATAAACCACCCACCCCCCTTAAATTAAACCCCTGCCTGGTGGTGCTTGACCCCACGCTTGCTGTCCGGCTGTCCGTCCCTCCAGGGGTAGTAAGGAGCCCTCCGGCACCGATCGCAGAGCGCAGCCTCGTTAACGCACCAGAGGTGAGCCCAACTCCCTGGGTTGGTAATTAATAACAATTACAAGGCTTTGCATCTTCCGAGCGCTTGGGGAGCGGTAGCTAATGAATGACCCGCAGCCGATGTTACTGCCTCGCTCTGCAGAGCGGGAACCAGGCAGGATCGGGCCCCACCGTGGGACCAGGGGGTGACATCCCCCCCTCTCCCTGGCCAGCCCAGAGCAAGGGTTGGGGGGGTGGTGACTGGGCACGGAGCGATGCTCTACACAGGAGGGATGCGGGAAGGAGCAGCGACGGTGCCGGGGGAACGAGAGCAACGGGCAGAGTTACATGCCAGGTCCAGGATTTAAAAATCTCCACTTATTTTAGCGCAAGGAGAAGGTTAAGACATGTTTTGACCTTGGCTGTCCGGCAGGCACAGGCTGAGCAGGTCCCCGACAGCCGGCATGGGAACTGGGTGGGGAGAGCGTGTCAGGGATGGGTGATGGCTCCAGGCAACAGGGGCATGTGCACCCAGCACCCTGCGTGCCACAGGGATGCTCCGCTCCGGCATCGCCACGGGGATGCTCAGCCCCAGGGACCGCTGCAGGGATGCTCGACCCTGGGAGCCCTGTAGGGATGCTCGACCCTGGGAGCCCTGCAGGGATGCTCGACCCTGGGAGCCCTGCAGGGATTCCCAGCCCTCGGAGCCCTGTAGGGATGCTCGACCCTGGGACCCCCATGGAGGTGCTCCGCTCTGGGATCATCACAGGGATGCCCAGCTCTGGAACCCCCGTGGGGATGCCCGGCCCTGGGAGCCCCACAAGGATGCTCGACCCTGGGACTGCCGTAGGGATGCTCAACCCTGGGAGCCCTGCAGGGATTCCCAGTCCTTGGAGCCCTGTAGGGATGCTCGACCCTTGGAGCCCTGTAGGGATGCTCGACCCTGGGAGCCCTGCAGGGATTCCCAGCCCTCGGAGCCCTGTAGGGATGCTCGACCCTGGGACCCCCACAGGGATTCCCAGCCCTCGGAGCCCTGTAGGGATGCTCGACCCTGGGACCCCCATGGAGATGCTCAGCTCTGGGATCATCACAGGGATGCCCAGCTCCAGGAGCCCCACAGGGATGCCCGACCCTGGGACTGCCACAGGGATACTCAACCCTGGGAGCCCTGCAGGGATTCCCAGCCCTCGGAGGCCCACAGGGATACTTGACCCTGGGACCCCCGCGGGGATGTCTGGCCCTGGGAGCCCCACAGGGATGCTCAACCCTGGGACTGCCATAGGGATGCTCAACCCTGGAAGCCCCATGGGGATGCTCGGGCACCGGGAGCCATGCACCGGCTGCCAGGCTTGTGCCAGCCACCGCGCCAGCATGGCAGGGAAAGGGCGGGGGGGAAGCACGGCGCAGCGTGGCAGCGAGATGGCCCTGGCTGCAAGCTGCTCCGCCGAGTCTCCTTCACTCAAGGACGCTGTAAATCCTCAACCAGCCCCTCCGTCCCGCTCCACGGCCCCCGGCCCCACTCGCCGTCCCACGGCTCAGCGGGATTTCCCGGGAACAAGCTCAGCTCGCCAGCGCTTTTCCTCTGTCCTCGCCTTTCGTTTCGCGGCGGCATTGCCGGCCAGTGTTCCCGCGTCTTGGCGGGATTGCACCCCGGTTGTGGGGCTCAGCACCTCCTGCTGTGATTAAACCAGCCGAGACGTTTGCTGCAGCTCAGATGTTTAATCAATGTCTCGTCTCTGCAACTGTCAGCGCCCAGCGTCCACCCGAGCATCCTCCAGCCCGTTTCAGTGCCAAGAACCAGCCGCTCCCGAGACAGAAACACTCTTTAGCAGTCAGGACGAAGCCTTGAGGCTCCCAAAATAAACCAGTGCCCCGGCGGAGTGGGGGTGGGGGACGGGGGGGAAGGGTAATGGGATTTCTTGGGGGGTGCAGAGCGGCTGCAGCGCGGGCAGCATTAACTTGCAGGCTGCATCGATCAGCGCGCGGCGCTGGCGGCTGTCACCCGTCAGGCGGAAATCATGGCTTTTCGGGGGAAGAGCCATGTTCTGTTTAATTAAAGGTGTCGATTCGCAGCCAGATGGGCTGGGAATTGGCCGTCTCTGCTGTCCTGTCACTGGCACAGCTCCCCCCGTGGCAACCGGGCAGGCGGCAGGATGTAGCCCTGGGTCGGTTTGCCCTGTGCCCCCCGCAGCCGGGCACCCTCTCCCACCCCTGCGCCGCACCCACCCTGTTCTCACAGGTCACACAGAGATGCTCAGCCCCTGGACCACTGCAGGGGTCCTCGGCCACCTGGACCACTTCAGGGATGCTCAGCCACCCAGATCCCCCCAGGGGTGCTCAGCCCCTGGACCACCACAGGGATGCTCGGCTACCCGGACCACCACAGGGATGCTCAGCCCTGGGACCCCCACAGGGATGCTCAGCCCCAGAACCACCCCAGGGGTGCTCAGCCCCTGGACCACCACAGGGATGCTCGGCTACCTGGATCCCCACATGGATGCTCAGCCCTGGGACCACCACAGGGAAGCTCGGCCCCCTGGATCCCCACAGGGATGCTCAGCCACCCGGATCCCCACAGGGATGCTCAGCCCTGGGACCACCACAGGGACGCTCAGCCCCCTGGATCCCCACAGGGATGCTCAGCCACCCGGATCCCCACAGGGATGCTCAGCCCTGGGACCACCACAGGGATGCTCGGCCACCCAGAAGACCACAGGGACGCTCAGCCACCCGGATCCCCCCATGGATGCTCAGCGCCCGGACCCCCACAGGGATGCTCGGCCACCCAGAAGACCACAGGGATGCTCAGCCCACTCGGACCACCGCAAGCAAGACCCTTCCCAGGGTGCCCACCCTTCTTGTAGCACCGCGCAGCACTGCCTGCTCAGAGAGGGCCACCAAACTCGGCAGCCAGTGCCATGGGGTGCAAGGGGCATCAGGGGGGCGCGGGCTCACCTGGAAGCTCTTGGCGTTGAGGCTCTTCTGGCTCTCAGCAGCCACCTTCAGCCTGGAGTCCAAACCCTTCATCAGGGACTCGGTGTTGCGTACGTACTGGAGGTCCCGGTAGGTCCGGAGGTCCAGTACCTCCATCGACTGGGAGATGTTCTGCACCTGCATGGTGGGATGGGGGACGCGATAAAGCCCTCGGTCTAACTGACACAACTCCCCGCTGCTAACGAAGAGGCCTGAGCCGAGAGGCGGAGAGGGGATGGGGAAGGGAGAGCAGCCCCCAGGACCAGCTCAAGACCACCAGGTGCTGGTGGGGGCACGGCCCCATCCCGGCGTCCCCGTCCCCAGGGAGCCGCAGGACGAGCTGCTCCCCGCTCCACCGCACCGGCGTTTACGTAAACGCTCACAAAGCAAACTCTTCCCCTGCAGCTTTAATGTATAAAATAATGCATTTTACCGATCTTGCTTCAGCTGCTATTTGTTTGGTTTTTTTTTAAACCATCCGAGCGCACATTTCCCAGCCCGCGCTATGAGCTTTCATTCTTTAATTTCATCTTCCGCAGACGGCAAAGTTATTTTCTTTCCACGCTTTCAAATGATGTGAACGTGGCTGTGTTCCTCAAACGGTTATTTATTTATTAGCGCCGGCCCCGCTGGTATTTACGGTGCCACCGCCGCCGCAGCCGCTTCAGAAGGGAGCTGCTTAAAGAGGCGTTTTTTGCAGCACGTTATAATAAAAGTTTAATCGCGTTTGCGCTGCGCCCGCCCGTGCGGACGTGTGAAAACCAGGGGGAAATTAAACGAGCTCTGCTCGGGCATGCGGCCCCGTGCCGTGGGGCTAACGGCTTCTGCCCACGGGGAAGGGGCCGGGAGCGCGGACCCCCCCTCCATGGGAAACCGCACGTCCCCCCGTGTCGCACGAGGAAACCACCCGGGGCGCCATTAAACAGCGTTTGGCTCATGGGGCTGCAGGATAAAACCACGATTGGGATTTATCTCCGGGCTGATTATATCTCGGTTCGGGCGGCGAGGGCGTCACCGCGTGCCGGTGGCACCACGGACATGCGGTGGTGCGGTGATGCCCTTCTGGCAAAACCAAACGGCCACGCGGGAGGATGCGACCGCTCCTCTTTGCGGCTGGATGCTGGAGCGTTGAGGATGCTCGGACCAGCGAACGGGAGGGAGGGAGGGATGGAGGAGCACCGCGGGTGTCCTGGCCGGAACGCGGCCACCACACGTCACAGGGGAAGGGACGAGCCCACAGAGGTCCACGCTGCCAGGCGTGTGCATCCTCCCACCCGCAAACAAACCGCCTCGTTAGCGGGCTCAGCCGGGAACGCCGATTAGCGCCAGGTCGGCCAACGCTCACCTTCTCCATGAGCTGGCGGAGCTGGTGGCTGCGCAGGTCGCGGGAACAAGTGCCCTGAACGGGGATGACGGCTGTGCAGAGGCATTTGCCGTCGGGGGCTTGCGCCGAGGTGTAAACCTGCCAACCCTCGTCGGGGCTCTGGAAAAGGGTCTGCAGAAGAGAGGAGAAGAGTTGTCAGGGCGCCGAAGGACGTAGAGCCGCTCGCCCACCCACGCCGAGCTCCCCACACATGCCCCAGCATCCCCATGACAGCCGGGGCAGGGCCGGCAGCGTGGCATCACCTTGGCAAGACGCCAGAGCATCCTTCCCTCCTGCCGTCACCTGGATGGGGACGAGCCAGCGAGGGAGCAACGTCCTGGCGCCAGCAGGAGCCCACCAAACCCTTCCTGAACCGTCACCGCACGGTACCTCACCGCTGCGCCGGCGAAGCCCGGTGCCCAGCGCATCCCGCCACAGTGCGGCCCCACGGTCCTGCCCTGCTCGCCACCACCTCCCACGCAGCTCCTCCAAAACCCGTTCTCATTCCGGTGGATCTGAGCCGCTTTGCGTTTTCCCCTCCTTTTAGGTTTTTATCCAGGTCATTTAATTTTTCTTCCTCCCCTCCGCCCCAGCCCCCTCTCTCTGAGACTCATTTCGCCGCAGCGATCTGCTCCAAATACGGAGATTTCAGCTTGCCGGCAGGTGCCGCGGTGCCGGGCCGGCCGCAGAACGACAGCGGGACAGGAGGGAATGACAAAAAAATGCTCTTCATCATCTCCCACCGGCCACCTCCGCGTCCCTCCTCTTCCTCCGGCAGGCGCACCCACCCACCCCCGGTGTTAATTCCCACTAATGGAGTTGACGAAGCAGAAATTTCCTCCACCCCTGGAGGGGAGCGGAGCTACGAGTACCAATTCCTAATTCCTTCCCTTTGAATTTCGGGTCCCTCCGACAGCAGTGGGGCAATACCAGCGCAGCCCCTTGCCCGACGCGGGGGGGGGGAGGGGAATGGACACCCGAGCATCCCACCGTTCCCATCCCCTCCAGGAAGGCGATTTTCGCATCCAGCTGCAGCTTTTCCAGGAGGATCCCATCTCGGGGTTTTGCTTTCCATCTCCCATCGCAGCCGAGGATGGGGGTGACCACCGCAGGCTCTCCCCCCCCCCCCCCCCTCTTCTCCGGCGGCGCCACCCCCCCCCCCCCAACNCTCACCCCAAAAACCAAGCAGAGGAACATCCCCAACCTCCCCACCCCATTCCTCCCCTTTATTATTTTATTTATTCATGCCATAAGCCAGTGTTTTTGCGCTGGGCCATTTAGCATTTCATGGGTAATTCATAATTATTAATTATGAAAATCAAGAGCAAACTCATTGCTCTCCAAGCGCCTTCCGCATGGAGCCAGGCGAAGATAAATGACCCGTTCCCTGTAACAAGCTGGGGACGATACTTTACTTTACACGCAGCGGTTTTAACATCATGTTTCACATCGGAAGGGATTTATTGGACACGGCGGTGGCAAAACACCGTTCTCCAACCTCCGGCGCAACCAGAATAAATTAACTGAGGGCGGCGGAAAACTCGCCCTGAACTGAGTAAATTCCTGAGTTATCGCAGGGGGAGGTAAATAGAGGATTTATTCAGCTCAGCTCCAACGCAGCGGAGATGGGGGGCGGGAGCCCTCGGCAGCCCCGGCTGGTGACGAGCCACACCGGGGGATAACGAGCCCTTAGGAAGGTGCTGGCGGCATCGTGCCGGCTGCTACAGCAGGTGAACTAATACAATGAGCAATTATCAGATATACACTCCGGGAAAGGCTTGATGCATGGCGCTGCGCAGTCCCACCCACCCAAAATTGAGGTCCCCGTGGGGAGGAGGAGGTCCCCCGCAACTGCTCCGGGGTAGGGCACGGGGCCGGCACCCACGGCAAAAGCACCCGCAGCCAGCACAGGCACCATCCTGGCAGCATCCCATGTACCAAAAGCTTCATTTCTTCCCTCCCCACCCCAAAAAACAAGGCACTACTAAAATGAAAGAGCCCAAAGCAAAGCCGAGAGCGACCCAGGCAGAGCATCCGCAGTCACCGCGCAACCGTTTCCCTTTACCCGGGACCCTTCTGGCCATGGCTGAACATCAGGCGGCCATAAATACTTTATGGAGGGCTAATGCATAATTAATGCCGGGCAGCAGCAGCAGCAGCCGCCCGTGGCGGACAGGATGAGTGCAGGCAGCGCTGAGAGCCGCCGATTTGGTGGTTGGCAGAGTTCCTCTGCCCGCCAGATTGGGCTTCAGGCGGCGCTGAAACACCAGGGCGCATCCCAAGCGGGATGCAGGCGAGCATCCCTGAGAAGACGCTCTCCCGCTGCGGCGGCACGGCCACATCCAGCCCCCCACCCTCTGCAGATAACACACACACACCCCCCCAACCAGGGATGGAGGTGGAGGGCAGCCCTGCCCGCGCCTGCCCACTGCAGCGCGGGGGCCTGGCGGCGAGGGCTGCTGCTGCCGGCGGTATTATTAGGTTAAATGCAGCCTGTGCAATCTGTCACCGGGTTATTAATTAGAGCTCCCCGGGAAAGCTGCCTGCGCGCAGCTCGGGAGAAGAGAAACTGCTGACACCCTCGGCCGCCGCGCAGCGAGCTGCCAGGGAGCCGGCGGTGGTGGCAGTTGGGATGGGGTGGGGGTGCGGGGGGCGCTGCCAGAGCACCCCAACCCCTCTCACGGGGGTCCCCGAGCAGCCGGGAAGCCCTCCTCAGCCCTTTGCCCCAGCAAAGCAGCCGCGGCCGGTGGGTCCGGGGGTCCGGCCAAACGCCTTTTGAAGCCGGGGCACACCAAAGCGGCACCAGTGGTGAAGGCAAACGCCGCTCCACGTCTCTGGCCCCTCTTCGTGGAGAGGGATCACTCCAGGGCGAGCGATGGAGCCGCTGCAGAGGATGCGATGGTCTCTCCCCATCGCCAGCCGGAGCGCGGTGCTGCTCCAGAGCCGTTGCTTGCACCAGCACCGGGGTCCACAGCACCAGGGTCCCCAAAAGCCACCGTCCCAGGGGGTCGAGGTGATGGGGGCACCAAGGCGGGGGCTGGGTGAGTCTGGCTCTGGACCTCAGAGCAGAAGAGGAACCGCTGTTTGCTAGAAAGGGCCTTCAAGAGTCCCCGAACAACAGTGAAAGGCCGCACTGGGCATCGCCGCGCTGGGAGCCGAAGCTGGTGAGCAGCGGTTTTTTTGGTGAACCTGATTCATTCCAACATCCACGGGGAAAGCGTCGCCTTGCCAAAGCCCGGTGGGAGATCAGCCCCCCACCACGGCTGTGCCAGCGGCCCCTCGCGGCCCACCGGCCGGCCCGCCGGCTCCCATGGGCGGTTGCACCGGTCCATTACAGCCGCATTAGCAGCGCTCCTTCCCGGTGATTAATGATTTTACAACGAAGACCAAAGAGTGACTAATGATTAGCCAATTATTGTAGAGCAGCGCCTGCTTTACCCGAGCGCCGCTAATTGCCCTGCAACATGATTGCCTATTTGGTGGCGCCCGGTGAGACCCCACCGCCACGCACAGGGCTGCGGCGACGAAGGCCACCGCGCTCATCCTCCGCAGAAGGCCAGGCGGACACGGGACCCCGAAAAGGATCCCTCGGGATCGCAGGGTTGAGAGCGGCGGGAAAAGACCTTTGGGGATGGGACTGGCACCAGCCCGGGGCAATGCCAAGGTTGGGGGGAACAGCGCGGTGAGCCCCCAAACAGCTCTGCTGGGGGCTGCGGGGGG
>VZSZ01009420.1:801975-895977 GCA_013398815.1 Ibidorhyncha struthersii | reverse complement strand
TTCCAACCTAGACAATTCTATGATTCTATGATTCTATTTTCATATTTCTTTACAGTTGTCATGACAATATGTTAATAACCTCTGTAGAGTTTAAAATGATGCAGGTAATTGCTTTAAGTAATTTTAGTGCTATTAAAGATAACAAACCTCTTGTGTGAAATACTTTGCTAAGCCATGATCAGCAGAAAAGGGGTAAAGATCTTTTTAGTACAAATTTGAGTTCTTTTTATAGGTGGCTGAAGTGAGAATACAATTACTTTATCTATAAAATAAAAGGTGTGCAGATATTCAAACACCTACCATCTCAATCTTGCATTGACTCATGCAGAAAACACATCAGAATTTTGACTAGCTCAAACTCTACCATTGAGAAGCCTGTATGTGATCTCTGAACCCACCTCCAGGTTGCACTGGTAATGTTTAAATTGCAATGTTATCCATCACAGCAGATTTATAACACCTGAAAACAAATTCCTCCCAAATTACTTGGAAGACATCAGAGGAGCAAATGAGTATAAATCTTGCACCTTTTGCTTCCATTTCTTTTTCTGACCTTCATGATTATGGCTACAAAATCATGTCCTTCTTTTTGGCTCTGCTTCATGAAAAGTGCATCAGAAAAGTTACTCTTAGGGAAGTTTGGAACTTTGAAAAAATAAGTCATACAAAAGCTTGAAGGTCTCAAGTGAGCCATAATATAACTTGTTTCTCTAAGACACACCATCACTTTGCCAGAGCTGTTCAGCACTGTCCAAACCCCTTGCTACTTCATGGCTTTGTGACATCCTTGTAGTCTGTGCCTCAGACAGGTCAGTCTCCAGTAAGTGGCTCTGCTTTCCCACAAGCAAATCCCAGTTTAAACAGATCCTGGATCTTTTCAGGCTTTGGCTTTAAAACCTGATGGAAACTGAAGGTCACTTTTCTCCCTTTCTTTGTTGTATGTATCCTTCAGCTCTGGGAACTGTTGGCCCTGAATCCAGAAGGGATCTTCTAGTGCTACCCCGCTCCAAGGAATATGTGAAACAAGGTGGGTAACAGTTGCCAAAGTAGCTTGGAAAAGGAAAAGAAAAGAAGAAAAAACATCGTCTGAGCTAGAATACACATCACATCACTGTGACTGTTAAACCTCTGCTACCATCTGGCACACACTTTAGTAGTACTGGCCCAGCTAGTCTTCAATATTCGTTTCTTGCCAAACTGAAAGGTTAGAGAAAGTTTCTTCCACTTTTTTCATTGTGAGCCATTTTTATGTGGTAAAACAGACCAGAACACCATTTCAAAGCCTGCTGCTCACAGCTTACAATAGGAATTTACTTCTTTCCCTCTCTTTGCCTTTTTTCCCCCCAATTTATTTTTTCACCCCTCTGGACAGTGTTTCAGAGTAGAAACAGCTCTCTTCTAAACATCCTAAAAGGAAAAAAAACTCTGTCCTTCCCATTCTCCTCAACTAGCAACATCGATTTTTTAGCCATTAGCTCCTGTGAGCTGAATGTTAATGAGCCTGCACGATATAAGTAATGATGATGGATGCTTTCCAGGTGCACTTATGGATAGCCAAGCATTATTTCTTTCCATAGGCTAGCAGTAACAGCTCCTACCTACAGGGAGCTGCCATTTGGCATGTATCCATCCATTACTGCGCTATCCTTTCACTGAAGCTCAACGTATGGGGTAACCACAGTTCACAGAATTAATGCCTAATCACTGTGATTTGGGGAATTCCCCTTCCTTTTCTCATTTATTTTTGACATCAGAAGAACTGTATTCTTGTAATTTTCCCTCCCAATCTGCTTTTATCGAACTAAATAGTCAAAATACCTTCGGGGTTTTTTGGTTGCTTTGGTTTTAGGTTTGTTTTTTGTTTTTTTTTTTTTGCTAAAAAGCTTCATCCCTGAATATTTGCCACATGAGGGTGTTCCTGACTTAGGCAAGCAGCCCCTAGGAAGGTCACACAGCCATTTGTATTTAATAAGGGGAAAAAAAGGATAATAGAAATTTTGCAAGATATTCCTTCACTCCTTTCTTCAGCAAAATTCTCAGCCCTAAACAAAAGCTGAATTAGATATCCAAGTAATGACCCAGCAGTTCCTCATTTTAAATATTTGTACCTCTGCCAAAGTAAGCAGTCAGTGAAGAACTACTAGGTGCTTTTCCTCCTCTTGTTCACATCTTAAACGGTAGACATGTTGTTACAGAACAAGGGACTGGTGGATCAAGCTAAGCATCCATCTAAAGCATTGCTCAGTCTCATTTGAGAATTAATAAGGCTGAGCTGCAAAGCATTATCCTAGACAGCAACACATGGCAAGTAATCTGACCCAGCTCTGTTGGATGGATACTTCCAAATGCAGACACACTTTCCAAAAGCACAGCTTCTTTTAGAAGAATTTAAAACAAGCTCCTCCTGTCACAAGTGTTTTCCAGGGAGAGATCTGAGTAAGCACTGAGACATAAGCCATAAATAGTCTCCAGAAGACAAAAGACTTGTTAGTGAAATTTGATCCTGAACAGAGAAGAGAACAAGGTCTGTGACAAGGACTGATAGAGATGTACCTAGACCTTCTGCATATGTTCTCCGTGAAGAGATCAAAAAGGCTTTTCAATTCCAAAAGTCTATGTTTTCATAGAATATAAACTAGAAGAGTTAACTTCTGTAACACAGAAAGCCTAAAGAGAGTAGATTAATCAGTATTGAAATAAATGGAGCAATGCAATACTTTCTCCACGCCTACCGTGCTGGGAGTGCTGGGGCTGCAGGCAGATGACAAAGCTCTGGCTGAGGTCTAGATAATAGGGTGTGGAAGATTACTAGGTACGACACAAGAAAGTGCTGAATGTGTTAAATAATAATGCAAGAAACCAATAAAGTTACAGATAGCATTGTGAGGCATGGCCAAATTAGACAGGTAACTGGACAGGAGTACCAGGGACTTTTTGGGGAGCCAAGCCTAGCAAGGCCACCAGCAGTACCTGGGGAATTATATCAGCAACACAGTGCAAAGACGGTATTGCCTACATATCAGAAATAGCAAGTTTGGGTATGGCAAAATTGTGACCAATGAAAAAAAAAGTGATTAGGTGTGGGTTGGTTACTTGGGAGGGAATGAGGGTGAAAAGGGGGAAAGTGGGGGGAAAAGGGGAGCAAATCATGCTACTAAGGTTGTTCAGGTTCCCTGCAAGCAGCTGTTCCTGATCACTGCAGTTTGGAGGACAACAATAAACTTGCTGTTTCTATTGTACCCACACCTTTCTTCCATAATCAGGGGGGACCTGGTGTGTCTGAGGGAACATCGGTGGGAGCCCTGGGAGCTTCCTTCCCAGCAGGGACAGGGGAACATGGGGATGGTGCCACCTAACACCACCACCCCTTCCTACCCCTTTAATGGGCAACAGAGAGCACTAGATTGCTTTGCATAACTTCAGCAGACAGCAATCTTTACAAAATTGATACATTCTGACTCCTTTTATTTTCCACCCTGTCTCTCCATGCTCAGACTACCCACTTTCCTCTTCCCAAAATGACAAAATCCTTGGGGAAACCTCCTGACACTGCATATATTTGAAATCTACTGCCACATCCCTGGAAGTCTGGTTTTTGAGAACAGGAGCGACAGTGGTTGTGAGGTTTTAGCCACAAGGGGAAGACCTTGTGAAGGAAGCCAGGATGGGAACTGCAAATTTGGAGATCACCAGGTTGTCCCACTCTGCACACCCAGCACACACTCCCACTCCTCACCAAAACAAGCTTCTCAGCCTAGCTAAATCATTTTGAATAAGAGACTTCTGTTCTCTTGGCTTATTTTGGACTGAAATAGGTAATGAGGAGGGGAAGGAGGGAGAGGGTCACTTCTTCACGTAGCAAAGTTGTGTCCAGATGCGGACACACAGCTGCATGCTCACAGGGTGATAAGCAGCTGTGTCGCTGCTCAGTTCCCACCAAGTTACCACCTGTGATCTGCGTTGCAATGACCCCCCTGGTCCCTCATCTCCACGTGAGAAGTCAAACACATTGGATCAAACCATGGTGGTTTACAGATGTACAAACCTAAGCTAAACTGCATAAAGGTGCTTTCCAGGCAAAATGTTTCTACCTAGAAAGTTGCCATCCCATAAACTCAGGTAGTTTGTTTCTGTTTCCAAGACATCAGATCATCCCAATTTCTCTCCTCTGGACTTTCTGTGGCAGGTATTCACACTGTTTGTATATGTAAATAAGCAAATCATTGATCAGCTAGACAAAGCTAATTCTGATTGCATGGTGGTCTGAATGCAAAGCTATTTCCAAACATCTTCACACCCCAATGAGCTGTGCTCCGGTACACTCTTATTTTCGTCACTGCAGATACAATATTTGCCCCCTCTTTTGGTCCTGATACACTCCCTGCTTTCTATTAACTAGCACAGCCTCAAGTAAGGCAAAAGCAGCAGCACTTCCAGCTTTATGCCAGCCATAATTTACCTTACAAAGTACCAAATCCACGGCCATTTTGAGATTTTTCCTGCCTTGATATGTTGACTTTACCTAAGGAAAAATAGCAATAGTAGGACAGAGAACCCCAAATGGCTCATGTTTCCAAGTTACAGTTTTCCTTTTTTTTTTCCTGTCATGTTTTTCTACCTTGTAATTGAAAAAGAATAACCAAGCTGAATGGTGTAGCACTATAAACAGTGGATAATAACTCTCTGTATAGCCACATGAAAGCACTGGTAATTGTCCTCTACTTGCTCTGGATATAAGACATAGAAACAATAAGGTCTGGAGGTAAGATTGTAAGTACTAACAATTTTTTTCTATCCACTGAGATTTTAGTTTGGACCTGACAGTCATCATTGACTTATGTGCCACTTGAGCAGGCATTCTGGTGTCATTTGCAGGGACATGTGGCTTGATGGGCCTTTTATGAACAATTACACAATGGTGTAATTTACAGCATTAGCCTGGCATACTCAGTGCGTAGCAGGATACACACAGCAGTAAGGCACAGCACGGAGAGAATGAAATCAGAAAAATGCAACACTGCCCAGACAGACTACCTATAAAGTTAGCAGCTGAGAAGCTGGGCATGCAAACCACATGAGATGCACTCCAACAGCTGAGGAAAGCTATCCTCACCTTAGAAGCTCATTTTAATGCTCATAGCCAAATTAACACTGAGCACTTTTCCTTTGGAAGGCAGAACTTCAGCACTTGTGAAACTACATTAAGTTTATTGACATTTAAGTTCTTCAGCTCTGTCCATTAAATCTTTCCACCAAAAGCCATAATGATGATGGCTGTCATTATTATTATTATTTGTCTTCACAGTAGCAGCATTTTGCGAGCACCCAGGAGCCCAGTCAATTGTACTGCAATGTTTAGCCCTAACTTGTATTGATCCTTCAGCTCCAAGTGTCAAATCAAAAGCCATTTCTGAGATTTTTAGCTTATGTGACTCAAAGGCAGAAAAGAGCCGTGGGCTGCATTAGAGTCACCCTTCTGCAGCAAAGTTGTTAAGGGTGGTTTTAAACTTACAGTTCATGGGTTGACTTGAGACATCTTCTAGAACTTACTCCGTCAGTCAGGTCAGAGACTCCGTTTCTCTTAACAGACTCTATCTGAAGACAACCTGAAGCCGACAGAAGGTCTTATGGCAATTTCTACAGCACATGCCAGTCGTGCACCAGATCCAGGCTCATGTATATGAAGAAGAGGGAAGACCCAGCCAACCTGGGAACTGTCCATCCCATCTCCTCTGGTGCACCAGGGCTCAGGTGACATGGCTACACACTACACTACGCCATGACCATGGGGCAGGGCGGTTCAAACTTCCTCTGGCAGAAAGTGTATGATGGGTTCAAATCCCTGGGCTTGTGACATGTTCTGTAGAAGACTGCTGCTAGATAGAAACCAAAGCTGGAGCAGGGACAGCAAGCCACAGCTCTCTCACCACTCACATAGCCCAGGGCTTACCCACTAGGGTAGAAAGTCATTTGCCTTTGGGCTGTGATCCATGCGTTGAACTCTTGCCCACATGGTGATGTAGCAGTACTCTTCAATAGTACACAGGTGCAGGAGCTTGGGAAGCAAAACGATGCAAGTTTAAACCCCTGAGACTGAAGAGAAAATGACCACAAACCAGTACACACTGCTTGTAGACCAAACACTCTTGTTAGACTCCCATGCAGTAGGCAGACATCACTGTCACCTGTTGTCTTTTTAAAGAAAAAAATGTCCAGTTGTCTATGCTTAAAGAATAAATAAATAAAAGCCTAGATGAAAGGTATTATTTTTCCCAGCAAACCTTATTTCAAAGAGGCAGCTAACCAACAACTGCAGGTAGGCACCAAAGTGAAGGAGATACAGACGGGATCAGACTGGACTTTGACATTTCCCATTAGCTATCAGCCTGATGGGTGCTTATGAGTATCATTTCCAAGTGCATCATTTTTCCACTTCACCATACACAGAAAGTAGGTGCCAAACTCACTCTTCTGAACCCTGCTTCATTCTCTATCCCAAACTGCTGCATAGTCATGTCTTGTTATTTGGCATTAAATTTCATTGGGATTCTACCACATATTTTTTCTAGTGGGAACTGTTTCAGAAGTGGCTGAAGTATTGTCTACATATTCCTGAGCTTTAAAATCATCAGTTTTAAAGCAAAATACTTGTTTGCACATTATTGCATTTCCATGATGCTCTCCATTCACAAATGACGCAGGAGACTCAGAGCTGTGAAACAGTATGCCCAAGGCTATAACAGAGTACTACAAGATCTGAGTTTCCTTGTTTCTAGTCCCATACTTAGACTGTTAGATCACAAAAAACAGTTAATGAGCATTAAGTACCTCACTCCCGTTTTAGTTGCTTTGAAAACTGTGATACAAACTATAAGTAGGTGATCACAAAAAAGTAATAAAAACCCCTTGTCACTCACAGAAAAAATAATCCATGTTCTTTTTGTAGAGGACTTGACAGGTCTATAATAAGAAATATTTCGTTAAGGCAGTAAAGTTCATTGTCTGCAAATGTTGTAAAGTAAAATAAATGAGAATTAAAATTAATTCTTCATTAAGTTTTGATGAATATTCTGTCCTTGAACTGTAAATCCAGAGCATTCCCCTTCTAGAAAGCCATTAGTAACATGCAGGCCCTGCTCGTTGCTTGAGAGATGCATACGATGTACCACTGATGGAATATTTTCTTACATATCCCACCATTTACCACACTAATCTACATGGGGGCTTCCTGCACCACAGGCTGTCTTGGAAGTTCTTGTGATCTCTCATGTCATACTACTGAAATCATTGAGAACTGTAGGTGCAAGCAAGAGCTGAATTTGTTCTACCTCTTGCCAGACTGCCAAGTTCACGAGCCCCTGAATGGCCTTGCATGTGCAAGGATGAAATGATGTGGCCAGTACCATCAAGAAGGATGGCAGCAGGAAAAGCTGTGCCCAGATATTCAGCAGCTTGTGTCTAACATCAGCTCCAAAATTCCATCTCACTACCTTTAGCTAAGTCTAAATGTTAGACACCGTGACAAAGGTGGTCATCTCAGCTCCTCATGGTCAACAAAACAGACAGGTACTTACACAATGAACTTCATTTGTTAATACTCTGTCTAAAGTATGTATCTTTGGAAGATATCTTGCTTTGTTCTTGGGAGAGACCAGTCTCTACTTACTAACTAGAAAGAAACCTGAAACTGGAGACATAGCTATTAAATAGCTGAAGTTAGGTGAGCCCCTGTAGGACTCTTTGATAGATCCACCTGTAGGCTCTTTGGTAAGAATGGATGGCTCTTTCGTTCCTTTCTCCAAAGTTCAGGTAGGCATCCACATATTTCCAGGCAGAGGTAAAGCTATAGTAAAGCCATTGTACAAAGGAATGAAATTATGATTACCCTTCTTCAAGAGGGTGAAGCTGAAATGGGAAAAGTGGTAGAAAGCTGTTCTGAGGACAAGATGGGAGTGGAGAACCCTCATTCTGAAATGAGAATTGCCCCCCCCAGCAAAGAGAGAGCTAAAGCAAACTGATTCCTCTCTACAGAGAGATGGAGAAATGTACTCTGAAGCTGAAGGAAAACACTGACAAAAAGAAAAATTGTTGTAAAATTGGCCATTAATATATTTAAGCTGGCAATTAGAAACAAGTTCCATTAAATCAAGTCCCAGCTGGAGCTTAAAGAGAGGGAAACTGACTCTTTAAGACAGAGCTTCATATTGTCTGAGAGGAGGGTATGAGGTGCTGTTTTTGATTACAGACAACTTGACATACTGACCTATGAGACCCCTTTCAACCTTATGCTACTGTGTTCTCCAATACTGTCATTGCCTTCATCATTACAAGTGGAAATTGAGGGCACTCAGCACTGACCGGTCCCAGATCCCAGTGCAGCAGAGAGCTCTAAGGCTCAAATTCGCTTTTCTCAATTGCTCGAAGTATTGGCTCAACAGAAACAGAGAAGAGCCAGCTGGGCACAGCATCCCCTAGCCCTGCTCATTTCTTCAGAAATAATTTCTCAGAAAACATGTTTCCATTTTACAATGGACTCCCAGGAAAGTCCTGGATTAGAGGTTTTATTTTTTTCACCTGCTCATGCAAACACGTTTTAGTTGATAATGGCTCAGGCTGCAGTGGCTCCCTTGGAAGGATTACGATGACAGCAAAAGAGGCTGATGAAAACTGTGACAATTCCCTCTTCCCCCAGCTGATTTGGAGCAGCAAATGCTAACGTTAAAATGTACAAATGGCTCTGCATGCAATTTTAATATGATTATCATATGAGAAAAAGAAAGACCATCTGTGGAAGCTAGAAGATCTTAATGGGAGATTTAATTGACTTCATTTATCTAAGGGGAGATACACGTGTCTCAGAAGCTCCAAACCAGTTAGGTAGACACCTTTGCTATGCTAGAATTAATGGTTTGCTCAATGGAGGGCGCAGCATACCTGAGAGCGTAGCTGTCATAGCCCACTCTGAACAGGAAAAAGCAAAGATACAAATCACCTTTATCACCAGGATGACAATTAAGGACAGAAAGTAGTGTTTTAGCACACGATATAGATGAATGACTGCTGCAGGACCCAAAGACCATAAAACAAATAACTGTGATTTAGCAGATCAAAAGTCTTTAACTTATCCAGGGCCATAAGGACCAAATTGAACCCCAAACCATTTAGGAAATGGCTTTCATAACATTTCTTGTTATGAGCATCTTGGCGGGTGTTCAGGAAGTTCATTAGAAAACGGGAGGAACAAATCTGCTTTATTGAGTCAAAAAGATCAGGTTGCTTTGAGTTTAGTATGTCAGAGGGAAAGTCAGCAGCAGAGAGGACCGTGGTTTTAACTGGATACACGTAGGTAGCTCTTGATGACAATAACATAACTCAGGGCACCCAGCCAATGGCAGCATGAATCAATACAGAGCACAGCCCCTGATCCTCATTTACTGCTCCCAGATTTTTTATGAGACTTTTCTACCCAGTGACACAGCTCCACAGGAAATGCACCCACTTGCAAAGTGATCCAGTGACGGGAATAGCAAAAGGCACTCCTTTGGCTCAAGAGGAGTCCATACTCTCCTTCAGTCTCCAGGAAAGTACTGTAAAAACCACTTAAGATACAAAAGGCAGAAACCTCTCCCCTAGCTGTTTGCAACTGAAATCACTGTAGCCTAAACATGGAGAAGTACAGCTGCCTCTCAGCCCATCTCTGAACTACATTTTAGGTGCCTACCAGACAGAGCTAGCTCGCTTTGTACAGGCATTTATGGTTCGGATAAGTGGAGATGCAATTATCTACAGGCACCTTCAGTAGGAGACACAGTTGGTGATGGGTCAGCACAAGCTGAAAGCAAAGTAACCAGAAAGCTCAAGAACAGCTTCATTGACCTTATTCATCCAAAAGCAGATGCAAGAAAGACCATCCTGCCCAGGGACGTCTCCCAGTGTGAGATTTAGTGTGATGCACCAATCAAAGGGAGAAAGCAGGTGATGAGGGGTCTCTCCAGCATCCTTAAGAAGTCCTGTCTGCTCTTGACTATATTATTACAGTCCATTTAGTGTTTGTTATACAAGGACTTCCTTGCAAAAAATCAAAAGTAGAATTCTCACATTTAAGAATATCTGTAAATATTAACGTGCAAATATACATGTATTATCTCAAAGAGCACAGCTGTTCTCTGACAGCGTCCCTCAGCACCAGTTACCAAATTCCATTCTCTTGAGTTATAAGAAAGGCAGAGAAATTTTGTAATCACCAAATGAGCTGTTTAGCACTCTCCTTTCCAGAGCCATTGAGATGACAAGATGGGATGTTCTCTGCTGGGACTGCTACTATTTATCCTGAGCCATGAAAGGTATATAGGTGAAATAGTAGCACAAAGGGGTCTTATTACACCTCTTTCATTCTTTAACCACTCTTGAAAAAGCAAGAGCAGCTTGGAAAGGTCCACATTTGTTCTGCAGTGCCAGAGCAAGCCATCTCATCATAGATGTCAGAAGGGAAGAGGAGGGCACGTTGGTAGTCCTCACAGTATTTAACCCAGACCATATCCAGCCAGCCATGTTTTCTGAACCCCCGTATGACCGACCTTTTTAAAGCTACTTTTACACTGAGCAGCAGCTGCACTTTTGGGTGAGCCCTACAGTCCGGTCGCTGGTGACCCAGGCTGGGGACCCCCCAAGTGGGCTGTGGCATCCTTCCCCAGGTAATTAGCATAGTAAGTATGAGAGGAGGACAGGGCATACTCAGATCTCTCCCCAGTATGAAGGGGACACAGCTGAGATGCACAAGAGGCAGGACCCTGGAAAACCTTGGTCTGATAGCATATGCTTTGCCTGGACACCTGGAAATCAGACTTCAAGTACAGCATCACACCTCAGCACAGCACAGAAGTTTTGATCATTTGATCGCAGACAAACGTTCTTCTGCACCCAAACAAATATCACTATTAAATCATCTTCAAACAATGCGGCAGCTAATGGTTGCACACAGCAAGCCCTGCCACACACGGACTGCAGCAGGGAGGGGCCAAGCCTGCTTTCAATTTAGATGCTTGTTATCTATCTGGTTTTTCCGAAAAACACTCTCAAAAATAGCTTCTGCTACCCTGATGGAAGCTGTTTCTGTGTAATACACTACCCTCTGCTGCTCATACATGCTAATTACAATGCAGTGTCAATATTCCTGTGCTTGTGAGCTCTGTAAGAGAGACCTGGTGTTTGGTGTTAATCCTGGCATTAAACTCAAAGGGTGTGATTTATTAATGACTGCAATCTAAAGGGAGTGGTGGCTTGTCTGTTTGTGATAGCTGGATTTATTTAAAAGGCATATTTGGATCCTATCTGAACTTTGAGATTTTGTTTTCCCTACATCTATACTGAACGAGAATTTGTTCTGCACAGAAATTAAGGCCAAAGACTTTCTGCAGCAGAGATTTACTGGGAGGCTAATGGAGCCACAAACAGCAATACTTGCAAAATTTGTTTCCAAAGCAGTCTTTCAGTCAGTCCACCACTTTTTCTGCAGTACAGGAATTGAAGCACATCACATCAACTACAAAAAAAGCAGCTCTATTCCACCAAACAGCAAAGTGATGATAGTTTAAAGACCACTGGGAATTGGCAGTTCTGGATCACACCCTCGTAGTTTTACTTGATTTAATTTGTCCAAGAAGATGCACACAGACTCGTTTATCCCAGGTCCCTTCCAGCTCCCTCTCTGCATCAGGGTGCAGGCAAAGAAAATAGAAAGATAGGATCGTTACTTTCTCTCAGGGATGAAGGAGAGCTTGCTTGGACATCTCCTCTGTGAGCAGAGCATTCCACATCAGCCTCCTCTCACCTAAAAATGATCCAGTCAGAGCAGCTGTAAGCAAATGGACATTTCTGTGGAAAATAATTGCTGGAACTGTTTTTGTATCTTCCCTAATGCTGCTACTAAACCAAATGGCACCAAATCCTCCTGCCTCTCAGGAACCATGCACACAGTTTTTGGCAGGGATGGGAAGGAATAAAAATAAAGCCCAAAGCTGAGTCTAGCCCACCAGTCTACCTACAAGGCTCAGATTGATAATATAGAGAATTAAATCAATGTATCAACAGCTTTTGATTGCTAAATCCCTCTTACAATCACCCAACTACAACAGTATGGATCACACAAAGAGACTGAGGGAACTTGCCTGATTCAGGATAGTGAACAGTTCTTTAGCAGATGTTTCTGGTTTTTTAGACCCATAAAAACTTAATGACCTTCTTTCTTACTGCTTTACCTCCCACCACAGACCCAGAATCAATTCACAGCAAAGCATTTTACCATCCTCTCTTTACTGGAAGGAGAAAGATAACCCTTACTGGATTGGACATCTATGCCAGAAGGTGAAATATATACTTCTGCTTCTCTAACAACACTCAAAAGTTTCCCCAGAAGCACAGAAGACCTGGCCCAGAAGAAGGAGCTGAAGGAAGGGGGCATTTCAGCTCAACACATTCAGCGATACCATCTCTCCATTTTCAATTCATCTTGGCTACTGCAGCCCCCCTTAGTTAGACCTATTTTTGCAAAGCTTCAGTGACATGTGATTAACTTTATGCTCTGGGCAAAGTCCTCTTGAAGGCAAATGTGCTTTAAATGCACAGGCAGCAGCAATTTATTCTGTTTGCAAAGCCAGGTACATGCATAAGTCATTGTTGATTCAGGATCATGGTCACAAGAATTAAAGCAACTTAAAAACTACTCTTTGTGTGACCCTGTTCAGAAGAAATTGTGGGATATTTCTAACTTTCTTGAATTGGCTGCAATCAACTTTCATTCCACCCAATTGTTTTATCCTAATTTCTCCATAACAGCCCAACACCTTGGATATAATGTGAATAGAAACTGCAAAATTCCTGGTGAAATGAGTGTCTGGTATGTATTACTTGTGGGAATTTATTTCTTCTTAGTGCAATATTGACAGTTTTGTGAATTTTTTTTTGTTCCAAGAGGTAGGAAAAATTGCAAGTTGGTGACTAACTGGTTATAGTGTTATTCTTTTGCATAACTATCTCTTCGTCTTACAAGATACAATGGCTTAATGCACGTAACAAAGCATGCAAAAATATTTAATTATTCAGTGGGTGTCAAACCCAATGCACTGATCAGAAATTATGAGCTACAGAAGCAGGAAGAAAGTTTTCAAGTAGATCTTAGCCTTCAACCTTCACTGGAGGCACCACAGCTTCTCTGAGGAACAGCAGCGTCATGCAGAGGCAACTGGAACTAAGGAAACCTGCAGAATAGCACTGGAAAGGACTTTGCCAGGTCATCTGTCCATCTTCTGGAGAGAAACTGGATCACCCAAAATCTTCCTAACATGCTGCCAAAGATTTTTGGTCCCAGATGTAGCAGAGGCCAGGGCTTAGGTGCAATGAACACGAAGTGAAGAAGGATGATCCATGCCTCCCATGGGAATCATGAGAAGTTTTCCATGACAAGGATCAACAGCATTCATCCCACAACTGAAATGGCTCACGAAACGACTTAAAATGCAGCAGGACATGGTGCAAGATCAGGGTGGAGGCTGCCTGTTGGGTTGGAGCACTTGAGCAGTATGCTTCTATGTGGATTTGCCCAGGGATACTCACAGAAGTCCTCACGTTGTTTTTTTTTCTTCCCTTTTGGAGGCTAGAAATAAATTTTCATCTCTAATTGGACACTTCTTATACCTTTTGGGGTACTACTCCTTGTGAATTTTTGTTTTAAAATTTAATGGCAAGACACATCCACACAGCTAGCAAGCTTTGTTTAACCTTAGGAAATCAGGCTAAAAATTCAATTAGCAAACCCAACAGCGTCAAACTCTACCTTGAAACTTCAGTTACTTATTAGCTTTGCCTTTGCAGCTGCTGAAGACAATAAAATTCCCAATATTGAAGTCCTAGTCAGATATTGAAAAGCAGCCAAGCTCCTAAGGCTGGGGCACTGGAAATAATATGTTTCCCTGCCAAAAGCAGAATAAAGTTAACGAGCAATTTAAGTTTCAAGGCAAGCCGTTTTCATGTGTGTTGTTCATTTATTTGTCTTTGCTAGATAGCTGGGTTTTTTTCCTTTCGGTCCTTAACTTTTAACTGTACAAGTCTGCCAGGGAGGAGAATGATGTGTAGCGAGGAGGAATTGGAAGGAGATTCAGACAACATAAAAGTGCTTGCTTTAGAGGCAGAGACAGAGGGGCTGAATCAGGTCAAGTCTGCTAGATCACAACAGCCGGATACATGCATAGGACTAAGATGACACCATAAAGAAAGTCATCAGCCCACCTAACCCAGGGACAAGCCACGACATAAATCAGGCTGCTCAGATTCACCGGTGATGTTGTATTGGTTGTGTCTTGTGGTTGCTCTGCCTGAGAAGAAGTTTGGGTTTAGCTGCACCAGCTCTGCCACCCTTGGCCATCCAAGCCACAGGCTCCTGTGCTAGAAAATCCATCTGTAAAAGGGAAAACAAGATGCAAGAACTCCACAGACTGCCCTGCAAAGGGCCCGTGAATAAATCTGGAACAGCAATGGTTGTCCCTCTAATAACCTCCTCTTTGAGGCTGCAACTCAAACTGTTGCAACCATTTACCTTGGTGAGAGTCCTGGAAGGCTGACAACCCTTCCCAGCCTTCCCACTCCCTATGATACCCTTTAACTCAGTCCCAGAGTGTGATTACTCAAGTCCTTCTTTAAGTCCCTATAATTCAGGTCCTGCTGCTTTACCTTAGAGCTGGGCTATGAGCCACTGCTGACTGATTCTGCTATTCAGCAATCCAAGCGGACTCCAGAGGAGGGGCTGTGGATGCCTTCTTTGTGCTAAATCGACCCCAGTAAATGTCTTTGGAGCAAAGTACACTTTAGAGTGATTAAAAGGTAAATCACTAGTCATTTGCACTTCAGCTCCCAGGATTTATTTTTTTCTGACTGATGACTGAATTTCAGTTGGAGGATTAATTCCAGAGGCATACGTCTGTGTATTCCCCCCTTTCCTTCCACCACCATTTTTGAATACTCCTGGATTTCAAAAATTGGACGGTTATTTTCTTCCCATCACAGTAGAGCATGTCTCAGGACTGAGGCGTGAGAGCTATCCAAAGAGCAGGGCTAGAAGGAACAAGGTTGGAAACATTAGGGGAGACCCTGGCATCACAAGGGTCTCAGCACAGAGGGGAAGAACTTTCAACATCTGCAGGGAAACTCTTTGAAGATGCATGGAGTCTGAGGAATGGCCCAGAAGGAAAGACCAGCTCAGTTCTGCACAAGCATAGTTCTGCTGGCCACAGTAGCAATAGATCACCCATGGTTTATTGGATGCAGATTCGTCATCGGAGTGTTGTGATTTCCTACAAGCTCCCTTTCCTACTGAAGCCCACATCCTTGTCTTATCTTCAGCTGTCTCCTCTTGCTCTTTCTTCCTTTGGTTCCCATGTACAACCTTGTAAGGCACACACTGACAGATTGCAGCTTGGCCAGGCAGTGAGCAAAATGCTGATTCTGGATTCAGGGCAGCTGCCAGAACAACCCAGGAGAAAAAAACACTTCATCCTTTGGAAAAGGAACAAATGGGAAAGGAGCATCAAAAAGCACCAGCACTGCCAAGGTCATGCGGAGTCAGGGGAAGGGAGATCTCAGACGCCTGATGGACTGGAGGAACAAGCAGCTGCTGAGGCTTTTTGCAGGGCAGAGGATGACTGTGAACAAAGGGCTCAGATGCACCAGGTAGCCATCTGTGGTAGTTTCAAAGGTATCGCTCCACAGCTCTCTGTTCTTCTGCCAAAGGGCTGGCGCGGACAGACAAAAGCAGTAACATTTCAGATCATCTGCTGAAAGAGGCAGAGCTCACTTTTTGGACCCTCATGGTTCAGCTTTGCACCTAACCCACCCACTCTGTCATCACGCCAAATAATAATTGGAAAGTCTGACCAATTTTTGCAGATCAGTTGCTATCCATGGAAATTTGTCACCTTGGGCTTTCTTTTCCCAGAGAAGTAATTCTAGCTGGGATGGGATTTCTCAAAAATTCACAATTTTTTTCAGCTTTGCAGTCTGTGAACATGTCATTGTGCTTCAATATTAGCATACGTCTATGTAACATTTGTAATTAATATTAAATGTTTAGGTGTTGTTTATTTACAGAGCTCAGGATCATGATGACAGCAGCATTTAACTGCAGAACCACCAGTCAGCAAGTATACTCTTCATAATTAAAAGCCTTTTCCCAATCCAAACACCTGTTTCTAATCCTTTAATTTGTGTCTACATGCCAAATACTGTCATACTGAAAATCAGCAGTACAGCACTAGACAATCACCTCCTCATTGGTCCTTCTATAAAAGCAGCTCCCTGTCTCAAAGGCCACCTTGGAGAAATAAGCCCCATCCCAGGTCATGTATCATGTAGGGAGAAGCAGCTGGTCTGTAAGACCTGGTGGCACGGAAAGGCCACTGCAATGAGAGTTTAAGCAACTCCTTAGAGTGGTTCTTCATTCTCTGTTAAGATCCCTCTTGAGCATGAAGCCACGTGCACACCACTGACCAGCAGCATGCAGCTTTCCAAGGTTGCATGGACAGTCAGCAGTTCACGGATCTTCATTCAGGTTCTTCTGCTTTGTACATTTACATAGTTGTGTACATCTCCAGCCAAACTAACTATTTTTGGAAGAAAAATAACTTTCCCTTGCTGGGGGAATAACTGCAACATCCTTATCCACACAGATTAACCTCTTTCCATTCTTTCATACTTTACTACATTGCTCCAGTGACGACTTCAGAAGATGACTTAAACTTCAAGGGATTTCCATAATCTTGCCCACAGGGAACCGAGTCCATGATGCCTCAAAACACTTGCTCTAGCAGTAGCTGTGACACAGCTACAATACGCTCTATGGGTATAAGCTTTAGGCACTGACTTTGTAGACTCATATTAGTTCTAGATTTTCTATGCATTAAATTAGGCCACTAAAGTATTTAGACCTCAAAGTAAAATCATCATAGACAGTGAAAAGTACCTGAGCATTGATAATTTGCAAATTCCCTTGTAGCCAAAGTCTTGGGCAAGTCTATGGGAGCTGTCTGTAGTCTGGAGTATTCCACATATAAGGACCACTGACTTGAAGCTTTACCTTTTCATACAACAGATTTTGCCATCACTCCTCACTGTGGTGAGCAGCTACCATATAAGCCATGCTGCCCTAGTTTACACTCTATAATAAACCTGTCTGGGATCAGACATGCTGGTACCATACATTGTGCCTCAGTCCCCCTCATTAGCAGGTAGTGTACATACACACATACTGCCCAGAGAGTGTCCATCCCTCAAAAAGGTAAAGAAAGGCTTAGTGTGGGACAGAGATAGTGAGAAAGGTCTTCCTGAATCCCACCAAAATTCAGGAAGTTAACTGCAGCAACTAGGATGCCTGCTCATCCACCAGTGATTTGGGCATCTCCAGCGGGTGATTTGGCCCTCCTGAGGGACATGAATTGCACCTGTAGTCTCCAAGAGCTCAGGTGCAAGAGGCCCTTCCATTATGTTTTTTCAGGCAGGATTCATCTGACTAAACACAGATGTCTACACTATCTCCACCTCCATCTCAGCCCATCTCCCTGGGCTTTTCATCAGCGGTGGAGAGAAAGCACTTCGGATGTGGCTCTTCTCATCCTGACATTGACCTCCCAAATAGATCTGGTGAATTACCCAACATTTAAACATTCCTATTTCTCCCCACTGACTATAAGCACAGTCTTGGGTAGGGGTAGCTCAGCAAACTTCCCCATTGTAGATGTTGCGTTCCCATGAGATGAAGCTTGTCCTAGCCTAGCCTAGCCTAAGCGTGTTCCCTGTCCAAATTCCTCAAAGTGACAGCTCTACAAAGGCTGAGGTGCTGTTAACCCAGCCTTGAGGCAGTGAAGATTAATATGATGATCTCTCAAGCATTTTATCAGCCTTGCTTTTCATGACCACATGCTTGTATTGTCCAGAGTGTTACTAACCTGCTTTAAATATCCATGCATTGGCACCTTAAGGGACATGTGTCCTGCAAGAGAAATGTTCAGATGCCTGCTGATATCAGAGTTGTTATAAACACAGTGGGATTCCTCAGGGTGTAAAGGCTGTATTTAATTCCTATTTACAAGGTGACAGGAGCAAATGGAAAGAGTTATTTAAGCCAAAAGTGCAAAGGTCAAGCTATATACATTGCTTCATGTATAGATATATAATGGAAATGAGGTGCAGCCAGATAACAGAGCACCTATCTAGTAGGGCCAGCGGAGGCAAAAAACTGAGGTTGAATTTAGACCTTGGTGGGTTTCTGGAGGGATTAACTGGTTTCAGTGCTTATGAAAGCAGAGAGCTGACTTCACCATTTGGGCAATCCCTTCCCTCACCACCTGCCCACACACAGCTACAACATCCAAACGCTCCCCATGAGCAGGTTGTTACAGCATTTTTCAAAAGTCCCTGCTCCTGCCCAGCACTCCTGCAGAGATTGATCTCCCTGCTGCAAGATAAATGCTCTCTCTGCAGTTATCGTCACTGCATTAAAAGACCAATTAGGTCATTACACTTATCTTAGGGCCAATGCAAGATTTTCCCTAACATATATTTTTCAGTGCTTTGTCCAGGCTTTTAATGACTTCTCCTCTACCAAGCTCAGCTGCGTGGCAGAACGGCACCTTGAAATGTGGGGGGGTAACAATGTTTCTGCCAAGGGAAGTTGCTGTTTGCATTATTTTTTTTTCCCTGACTCCTTCAGATTTTACAACATTTTTCAGGGTCTGGAAACAGCTGAAGTGCTGTCGTTAGCAGTAAGAAGCCAAAGCAAAGGAAGGAGAAAAAAAAAATGAGCCATTCTTCTAACCATATGTCTGTTCCCCATGTCCGTCTAGAGAGTGCAATTAGCAATAGATAATCACTCAGTTTAGAAATGCTAGACCCTGTAGGCAGCTTTTGTGACTGAACACAAGGGATATGCAGTATTAAGTAGTTACTCTGCCTCAAGAGATAATTCTCAGTAACACTTAGTGGGTCAGAAATCATGACTGCAATCGAATTTAGCTTTTACATCTTGGTCCAATAAAAATATATCAGGTGCAATTTGGAAACAGAATAAGAAACTTGCATACGAGCAAATATAAAACAGGAACTTTCACGTGTCCTTGCCCATCTTTTTTAGTTTTGCTCTACCTTAGAGAAATGGGAGGCCAAGACTTTTCACTTCTTCACTGCATTGGACTTCTTGCAAGGTGGGTCGTCCTCCTAGTTCAACCAGCTGGTGAGCTCCGTGGGCTGAGAAAGCAGGGAAGAAATTCAAGCTCCCCCCTTGGAAGCTTTCCCTATCTACAGAGATGTGCCCTGCATCTTCCCAGGTACCTTCTTCCTCTCATCCCCTTCTTGGATGGAGTCACTGCAGCTGGCATGGAGCTACAGAGAGAAACGTTGCTGGAAGCCCTGGCAGCAGCTGCAGAGGGGACGAAAGTCCCAGGGCTGGCCTTGCAGCTGAGCACAAGAAGCTCATTACACAGATTACTTTCCTATGGAGAAATGCAAGCCAGGGCGGCCAGAGAGCTGGTTCCTGTTTCCAGTCTGCTAAGACAGACTGTGTGACCAAGAGCAACTCTTCTGTTTCTCATCCCATTGCTCTGTGCCTTTGTATCACAGCTCTTTGGAGCAGGGACAGCACCAGCACCGGATGCCTGAGCCCTGGCCACTGCAAGGGGATCTTGCCATCAATTTATTTCTTTAAGCACCGCTACAACACAAGCTCACTAATCCTCTCCTGTCTGTAAAAGCAAGCAGGATGGATTTTTCCAAAGTGCTGAAAGAAGCTTCTGTAAGCCAACTCAGTTTCTTGAGCTGGGAAGATAACAAAACTGCAAGGAAGAGCAGTTTTCCTTGCCCCCATCCAGGCATCTTTATTTATGTCCTTGGTAGTTCTATAACGATGCCCTTGACTCATGCACAATGTGCTCAGTGATTGGGCATCAAGGTACCGAGTTACAAAACTCAAAACCCCAAGTATCAGTTTTAACAGGTGACAGTACCATCCCAGATCCAGCATTACTGCTGCTTCTTAGAGTGAAAGTGGGCTGGCTACAAGGAGCAAAGGGATGGCAAGAGCCTGGTCCCCCAAAGCCATAAAAACTAAGAATCCCCCGTCAGTCTCCCACCAAGACCCCTGAGAGGTTCAAACGAAAAGCTTAGGCTCAGGAAGCAAAGGCAGAGTTGGTTAAAGCTTGGGAACCCCAAGGACAATTCCCAGAATGCTCCCACCTTGACCTTACAGACAACTAACTTGCTTTGCCCCAGATAAATCCCACTGAAGTGCTCACGCTGGCATCGCATTACTGACAGCCTTATAATTTGAACAGCATTTCACAACCCCACAACTGCTATCAACAGTCCTGCAATGGTCCTGGAGTGCTCCAGCCAGAGTCAGGGGATTGCACACACATTTCTCCTGCTCTGTGCCCACCATCCTTCTTCCAAGAGCCAAGGCCGATGGACCTATTTCAACTCAGACATATTTCAGATCAGTGTATTGCCTGCCTGGAAGGGCTTTCATTTGAGGAGTTTTATGAGAAGTCAAATAAGAAGCAAGCTTTGGTGATAAGTATGGATAGGGATGTACGAATAACTTGCCTTCAACAAATGTTGTTTGGCCTTTTCTTAATAAGGCAATAGGGTAAAAAGCCTTGAGGTGTATTTATCAGTTAAGTCTGGAATACGTTTTTACCAAGGAAACTATTTGACATCTACAACTCTTAGTCGGTTCATAAGACAACCTGTTTCGACTTGATATTGTCAGAAATCAATGTGCAAGGTTAAATATGACATTATAACTCCTTTTTTTTGTGCCATAAATGTGACTGTAGTTATGCTAAATCAATAGAATATGGTGGCCCAAATTTTCTGCAGTCACAGCATAAATAGTTAATTCATGGATATTGCTTTACCTGGTTTAAAGTTAAAAGGGTTGTTAAGAACAATGCCCTGGACCTGTTCCCCAAGGCTGTATTACAACGGGTGTCATTCATCTTCCATCCACCCTGCCAGGCTTTGGGGCATTTGAAAGAGCCTTTGATTTTAGCAGTAAAAATAGGTAGCTCAGATTTTGCTTGTTTTGTTGCTGTGCAAGCACAAGTCCCCTAGAATAATTTCATGTGTTTCAGTTTAAAGGGATGAGCCTTTCAAAACTGTCAGCTTAGCAAACATGTTTTTAACTTCATGAAAGAAGTGGAACCTACTTGCTTCTTACTTTTTATTACTGTTTATACAAAAGTTATTCATATTAAATTAATGAGCATTAATATACATGCAACCAATTTTGCAAGCAGTATGCCTTATACCTGCAGCTGCCTTCCCTCTTGTTTCTTGGTAGAAATACCTCCCACAGGCTCCTATATGAGTTTGGAAAACGTCTTCCATATATGTTACTGTGTTAAGAAAGATGAGAAGAGGTAGGAGGTCAGACACCATATTAGCTCACCAATGCCATATGCCTTGAAAGTGTTAGAAATTATGACATAAAATCTATCTTAAAGGGAGATCATTGTAATATGTTTTTCTAATTCTTTTTTAAAGCAAAGCTAATTTGAAACAACTAAGATGAGTTACACAGGAAGAAAAAATCTGTCTTTTCACAACTACCATTTCTGTGCCTTTTGGAAAGGAGATTTTCCAGCTCTTGTCTGTGTAAATCAGTAAGATCTGTATGCACCCGGATGTTAAAGAACAGGTGGTTTTGTGCTTGCCTGATAGTTTCCATGAAAATCTTGCTCTGGGTTTTTGTGAAAGTCTTACTGTGTTAATTCTTCTCGAATGGTTGAGAAAATTCATCTCTGAAATCAACTTTATATGAAAGATTATGCAACTTCACTGCAATGTTTGGAGGGTAACTAGGTTATGCATCAGTTTCTGCTGGAAAGAAGGTTTTTGTCAAAAGTAATTTATATTCTACAGTGAAATCTTTATTGTAGTAACCTTTAAATCCTTTTTCAGCAGGAAATTTCAAAATAAAGCAAATATTTGAATCTACTTTTCAAAGAACAGATTGCAGACTGAAAGCAGAAGTGGAACAGAAACCATTTTTTTTTAACTTAAATTAAACATACAAGTACGTGTTGTTTTACTTTAATATTTTCCTCAGGGGGTTAGAAAACAAATAGCTATATAATAAAATGAATTAAAACAACATCAGTAGGATTCCTGATGTGTTTCTTAAAAAGAAAAATGAAATATAGTTGTGTGTGTAGAGCTGCATTTATAGATTTTTTTGTTACGGTCATTTATTTTGAGAGAAGGAGGGTTATTTGTATGGTTATGGCTGCGTACCAAGATTATGGTTTCTCATAAGATGGTATTGCTCCATCATACACGGCTCTGGGTTACTTCAATAGGTTTTGATCATAGGAGGGGGCAGGGAAAACTTGAATAAAAAACTTCAGGTGACTTTTTTTTCCCCCTTTCAGTCCTTAGTTCCTGTTCACATATGTTTATAGCCACTTCCAAGGATGATAACTTCTTTGAAAGGCTTGCAATTTAAGCATTTTTATATACCCCAGGTGTATTGCACCTATATAACTCTTATTACCATATAACTCTTTCTAACTATAAAACTCCTTTAGGGAACATAATATTGTTTGCATTAACTCAGGAGCTAGGAGCCGGTAGGCAGGATCTGGGGCACCTCGTGCAGGGCATTGCACATGTCCACGTCCTTTATTCTGGGAGGAAACAGGCCCACGAGCCCTTTTATTCCTCTTAATGGCCAAATAGATTATAAAAACATTTCTTCACAGGAGTGGCTCCGGAGATAAGAAATGTTTATCAGGATTCAATAGGAGTGAATTTAATTTCAGTAAGTGTTATCTCTAACTTTGCTATTGTGCACCTGATGCCTTCTCACGCTTGGCTTTGAAGGAAATAACGTAACGCCATTACTGACGATGAAAAAGCAATAGCAGGAGATGAGAGACTGAAAGCTTGTTGCACAGATTAATATTTATAGCTGCATTGTGAGCATCTATTTTCTTGGATTACACTAGAAGATATGATAACAACACTGAAGGAAATTACTTTATGAATTTAATACCCATATATTTTCTGTACTGATTTCATTCATCTAGGTTTGGTGGCATTTTATGTGGATGGTAAATTCTGTTCTATCATTATTCTTATTACAGCTAATAATAATCATTACTGTTATTGTAATTAATTGCCAATTTCCTCCTAAAAAATCTTCTGTAAAAACAACCAGGAGAAAGATACAATAACAATAGAAATAGATATACAGGGCATTTAGAAATTGTTTAAGCCGTCACACTGTCTAAGATCTTGTGCTAAGGACTTCCTACAGCTAAAATATGTCTCTCACATACTTAATGGCATTTTGCTCAGCACTGAAGTGACGAGATTACATTCAAATTAGGAACTTCTTTTTTTAAAAGCACATAGAGAAAGAGCCTATCTCAATTGCCTTGAAAACCTCTTAAAACTGCTCCAGCAGGGAAGAGAGGATTGGCTGTAATGAAACAGAAGCTGATTTCATGAGTACTGTACACACACACAGATTTTGGTGGGTCTATCCAGCTCCCAAACTCTTTAATGGGAAGCAGAGTGCAGATCCCCCGTCTGAGGTACAGAAGAATGAAGAGACATACACAGGCATGATTCAATGCCCAAAATTGGTACCTTGGGGCATTTGGGATGTACTGGGGTATCAGACAGCCTCCTAGAGTGGGCACAAACCATGTGCGACCTATGGAAGCCCCGTGCCCTTCTGTCTAACAGGACGTTTGGGGCATCTCATAGAGCACCTGGTCTCTCCTTTAAAGTCACTGGACCCTCCAGGGAGTTCCCCTTGATCAATGTCTCCTCAATCCATGCCACAGCCAGGCTCATCTCTCTTCTGTGAAGGTGGGTCTAGAAAGCAGAAATACCTTCTACCATATTCACGGTTGGGTTCTCCCAGTGCTTAGAATGACATTTTAGGCAAAGGGCCTACCCAAGTTCTTGCTGGTAACCTGATGTCTCCTGGAGCCAGACCATGGTATGCTACCCTGACCCGTCTCCACCCTGAGAAGTCATGGCTCTTGCTCTCAGCTGTGCAGGGCTGCCCACGCTCTTTCCTACACCTTCTCCACTGCTCACTAGCACCTGAGCTGGAAGTATGTAAAGGATACCAACAGTTAGTTAATTTGCTAGTTTTCAGCAATGCCTTCCTCATAGCCTGCCTCACTTTCCCCTATAAACTGTGATTCAGCCTTCAGTGTTATTTCATGTTGATACTAAAGCCTGTTAACTAACTACACAGTTTCTACAGATTTTGTCCTAACTCTCTAGTTGGACAAGGTCAGTATCTTTAATCCCCATGCTCAGCACAAGTAAATAACATGGTACAGAACATTAACAGGGGTCAAGCCATCTCTTGTATTTGTCCCTGTTGGTTTTATCGCTACACAAACAGAAGAAGTGGTATCAGCTAGATATAATCTCTTTTAAAGCATTAAGCTGAGAGGTGTCTTTGAAGAGGTCTGGAGTCCACAGACAGTCACAAAATTCAGTAGAACTGATGGGTCCTCCAAATGTTCTCCTCTTAACAAAAGGAGCAATTAAGCCCCTTGTTTCCCTAAAGACACTATAGAAATGGGGTTGTGTTTAACCTGATCCATCTCACTTACAGAGCAGGGAACTGCAGCAACAAAGGGGAGCAAACACATGGAGCAAGTGGTCTCACTGCCAAGAAAACCATGTCTTGAAAAAAGTAGGCACAGGTCACAAGGAAATAATTTTGAGCTTAATACATGAAGAAGTAGAAAGAATGGGCTCTGATTATTGGCTGGCTGCCAGCAGATCAAGCTGGGCAACCAAAATAAGATACCAGAAAGCAGAAGTCAGGGGCATGGTCTGGGTCCCCTGACAGGCTGCACAAAGCTTACCACAAAACAGCCATGTCTCTTTATGTTTTTATATACAAGAAAATCACTGGTCACCACTTCAGCACATGGGAGAGGTGTCACTGCCCTGGATAGGTCCCACTGTGCCAATGTCTCTCCGTTCTCCACTGGTGCTTCAGACAGTGACCAGTCCCACCACCCTCACCACTTTCCTTCACTCTCAGGTCACCATGGAAATCCCCCCGATCTCTCCCAGTTTCATCCATGACCATCTTTAGCTGGCATTTGTCTCACCTCAGCTGGAGTGTGCTCTAAGATATAACCACATTTTAGATATGTTTGTGGAGAGACTGAATTACCATTACTTCTACTGCAGGAGCACATAGACACACTGCCCCATTTCTTCAGGCACCATACAGATGGGTTTGAAGAGACAGTCCCTTTCCTGAGCTGGGTATAGATGAAGTAGGCAAAGAAAGACCCAGAAAATTTATTTTAGTTACTCAGCAGCAGAGCAAGGAAGAAAAAAAAGTCGCAAGCTTGGTGTTCTGCCCAGACAATTTTACCATTCCTGCCTTTTTACATTTAACTTTTCCTTTAGCTGGCATTTCGTTGAAACAAACTTTATGGTCCATAGCATCAACGGTACTAAAATATGATAATTAATCACAGTCAGTCGCCAAGTTTCCACTGAGTTCAAGCATTTAAGTCACAATTAGCAGACACAATATTTCAGGATATCAGTTTAGTCGAAACATTGAAACACTGAACCAAATTTGATCTATGACATTGGCAAAGATGCAACCACCCCATTATCGTACAGCTCTATTCATCATAATTTAGCTAGTCTCCATCAAACGCTGCTGTGTTCACCAGGCCACGAAGGAAAGTACTATAAGTGATCCTTGAATCTGCAGTGATGATGGTTCAAGTCTAGCATTTGCCTAGCAAATTTTACTGTCCTGTTTCACACACGCACAGCCAGTTTAGGGTCAAAAAGATCAAGATTAGCAGTAACCGGCTCCAATAGTGCCAGACCAACTGTACACTCAGCTCCCAAATATGCTGCCAAAGCAATAGCAACCAGCTCTAGAGCAAGGTAGGGCTCACCCACAGCTTTCTTGCAGGTGAGACACTACTCTTCTATTTACACCGTTCCTCACTAGCAGAACAAACAGCCACTAAACACCAAAAATGAGGGGGGGGGAAGTACCCTTAACCATCAGGGAGCACCCTTTCTCCTTTCACCTCTGTCCCTGCAAGACCAATACAGCATTTCAGAGAGGGTCTGCTAGAGGACAGGAAGAATATTTGGTGATGGAGAGATAGATCTGCTGGGTGATAGAGTAACTGTTGAGGGCTCAAACTCTTAAATCAGCTCACCAGAAAATCCGAGCTCCTTCAGGTGCAGCTTCAGGTGCAGCTTAAAGACTGGCACAGATGAAACAGATGGGGCTAAAACTGCCTACTGAGGTGCACACCCTGCTTGGGCTGCAATTGCACCCGTCTCCACTAACATAGAGATAAGGGAGTCCTCACATCTAAGCTAGATGCTCCTCCTGAGTCCTCCTAACTGCACCTCACAGCTGGTTGAGGCATGAGGTCATCCCCATCTGCTTCTCTGAGCTTTATTCAGCATCACCACCAACTTCATATGCATTTCAGACTAAGTCATCAGAAAGGAATAAAAGCAATCTGGTACATCTTGCTATAACATTGGTGTCACCATGTCTATCTTAGCCCACACTAACGCTGGACTCTTCCAGCCTGAAAGGTACTACTGGAATTATAGATGCTATACACTTGGCCTGGCACCCACAAAAAGAGAACTATTAATGGACTATTCTCACGAAAGAGCATCTCATGAAAAGAAGCATTTCCCCCTCTCCCTGAAAAAAAAAATTAGCTAAATGGTTGGAAGGAGAGAAACAGAAAGGGAAATCGAAGAAAAAATATCAAAAAAGTACTAGGACTGGTTCATTGTCTGGCACTCACTGATGACTAACAGGGTAGAAGAAGAAGAAGAAAAAATAACCCCAAAGCATTCATGAGGATGTGCCCAGTGAGACTGAAGTGTTGCTCACAAATAAGCTGCATGTAAACGCACATAGCTGCATTGCATATAGCAGATCCTGTGAAGCAAATTTATTCCCTTCATCTTCCCATCTTCAGGGGACTCCACGCACCTGCAGAGCCTTCCCATTCCTCTGTCCACGAGGTCTGAGTGAGGTCATGAACAAGAGGCAAAGCCAAGGCTGCTGGGTCTCTTTTTGCCTCAGCCCATTGTGATTCAGCCCAAAGAGGCAGCACATCATTGCTCCCTGCTTGGTTACCCAACTGGGACTGGCTGGACAACCAGTGCTGTCATTCTCTGTCCACCTGCACTCACCTCTTGAAATGGAAAAGAGATCTCGAAGCTAAGCCACTCATCCTGCCATATGGTGCTCTAGACGTTTGCCTCTCATGTGAGCCTGCACTGACCCTCTTCCATGCTGGGCAAGAAGATGTCTGCAGCCTGAACCCAGACTGCCTGGTATCCATCAACACCCTCTGCCTCTGAGCTGTGCCATGCCCTGCTGAGCACAAGCCATCTGGACTGTGACATCTTCACAGTGTTGATATGGATGTCTCCAAGCTCTCAAAGTAATGGACACCCTGTCCAAGTCTCTATATGTGATCAAAATGACCTACTTTCCTCGCTTATCTGGATTTAAAAGTCTTGTAAACAGGTTGCATAGAGCCTATTTCTGGCTTGGCAAATGCATACTCTGCTCCACAGTGGACTTTTTTAACTGATGGTGCTTAAGATGATTTATGAATTTCCAAGAGCTGAAGTCAAATCACATCACTGGGTTATTTTTGTATTATTATTCATGAAGCCCATTCAAAGCTCAATTCAAAGGGCATCTGTAAGCAGTTGGTGAAGAGCTGGAACCCCTACTGTAATAAATGAGTCATTTCTCAGTGGAAAACGAAAAACCTACCCTGTCAGCAAGACGATTGCACATGGTAGAGTGCTGAGAGAAAGATTAAATGGGATTAAGGGAATAGAAATGTAAGGAAATCTTAGGAGAAACACAGAGAGCAAAATACATGGATGGAAAGAGCCTCAGATGGACTTGTTTAAGGAATTGTTCTTATGAAGTTCTTCAAAAGGTCTAGAGCTTCAGAATGAGTGAAAATAATCCAGTTTATAAAACTACTTCGCATCTCCCTCCCCACAGAGCTTGCTTCAGAGACTGAATGGCCAGGTGCAGAAGAGGTCGTGCAGTGAGTCTCAAAGGCAAACACATCTTGTAGGCATATTAATCCATGCATAGGGTAAACGTGCCAAGTCAGGACATTGTTTTCTGGAAAGTACTTGGCTCAGAGCAGATGGGGCAGGTTTCCATGTGAATTTCAGTCCACCAGCCTAGCACCACAGTTCTCCAAGGAGAGAGCAAGGATCCAGGTAGGAACATTCAAAGTACATATGCCAGGGAAAGCAGTCGGGAATATTTTTATGTTCTTGCTGCACTGTCCATAACAAGTTTTTGATCCTTAAGAACAAAAATTACTCTTGCACTGGGCAACATCAGACTTTCCTAAGCCACTTAGCACTCCTGCCTGATGTTTGGTTAGAAAAGTACAAAGTGGCCATAGCTTTGTGTGAGCTAAATCTGAGCTAGGCTACATCAGTGTCCATGAAGTCAGGGGAGTAACTGCTCTACAGGAGCTGCCAAATCAAAGCCAGGCAATCATCTGCCCAATACACAGTCTTAACAGCATCAAGGATGAAGGTAGAAAACCTTCACAGTCAGCAGTCACACACTGCTGGTCACAGAAGGAAAGATTTCTTTCCAGGACAGACCAAAGCTTGCTAACTTAGAAGCCAAGGCACAAAGGTTCATCTGCCTCTCAGGCAGGACTCAGCTGGAGGTACTTCAGCCTAATTTAAAATAATGAGGTGTTAAAACCACCACTGGCTCCTACCCTGTTAAAAAAATATTCTTGAGCTCACTAAAACCTTCCCTGCCTCAAAGAGGAGGTCTCCACTGTGTCCACCTTTGCAGCTGGCTCCTTCCCCTCCAGCTGTCCCCAACCCAGGCACTTCTACAAGCCCTCCTGCCATCCCCTTCCTACGTGATGACCGTGCATTTGTAAACTTACATTTTCAGGCCAGAGGAACTACTGATACTTTGTTATTCTTAAAAGTATCAGTTCCTTTAATTCACTGTGCTTTTCTCAAGAAAATATCCTGCTGAATTTTTTCCAGGTACTTCTGTATTTGTTCAGGGATGTTTGCTTTCATCACTTCAAAATGTGTTTCATTAGGAGGGTCTTTGCTCTAGAATTACTAGGAAAGCCTGAGTGATAGACTCATCCTTTACAGCATCATCTTATATTCATTTCTTTCAACAGAGGCTTTTTTATAGGGCTGATTATTTTCATTTCCCATCTCTGAGCTCTTCGTATTGCTGCCCTGCGCTTTCTCCAACAAGGCGATCGGAGTTACGCTGGCCTCATGGTGTGGGTCTCAAATTGACACAATGCTAACTGTGATATTTGCAAATATGTTCTTAATATAATCTACCTTCTTGTTTGCTTTGTGGCCCTTTGTTGCCCACCAAGCAGAGGTTTTTCACAAAGCTGCCAAAAACGACGACAGAGGCTTTTTCTCTGCACGGTGGCTGCTGCTGTAAAGCCCATCGCTCCATGTGGGTAGCAGGAATGTCTCTCTCCCAAGCAGGGAGTCCAGCAGGTCAGCACCCAGCTCTGCAAATGCAGCGTTTTTAAATTTAACACCTCAGCTCTTTTGCAACCCTCATGGATGTAATCCTTCACAATTACCTCAAAGCAGCACTTCTCCCATTCAAATTATTAATCTTGTGCAGGGACTGCCAGGAACACATCAAAGGAGAGGAAAAAAGAGGGATAAAGGAGATAACTAAAAGGAAAGAGAATATAAGGGAACTTCTGCACTATCTCCTTTGTCTCCCTGCCTCCCTTATTTTTCCTCTCAGAATTATACATATGGCCCAAAACGTGCAGGTTGTTTACAGAAAATGCTGAAACAGTTTGCAACAGCAAAGGTGATGAATGGGTCCCAGAAAAGTGGAGCTTAGGAGTGAAGGACCCTTAAGGGCCACTGAGCTATGTTTCATGCTACCTTCTTCATCACACTGGTTTGGCTTCTTGCCCCTCCTTTCTCATTTCCCACTGTAGAGCTAGCCAGAACATGTATGATTTCTTCATATTTCTAGTTTCAGTATACCCATGTCCAGCCTCTACCCGAGTCAGGGGTATATGACAAAGATAATAACACATTGTGTACCAATTGACTAGTAAGCAAGAAGTCTTGTGACATTGCCAAGGACAGTTCCTGATAATGAATAAGAACATGTCTTGAAAAGCGGTTGAAACCAACCCTGTGGTCTGGACGAAGACCAAAGAAGAACTGAGTCTGCACAGGGACAAAAGGTTACTTGCGGTGATGAAGAGGAATCATCAGCCTTCATCCTCACAACCCCCAGCAACCACCACGAGGAGGCACTGTGCAAGCCACAGTTGGAGGAGTTTATGAAAATGATTTTTTTAGAGCTAATTTTAATAGGAAGCAGGGACAGGTCATGTGTATGTATAGGCGTATTGCGAAATCTTATGATTATGTCATCAAGTACTATATATATTTGAGAAAACTGCTGCACTGGGCGCGCAGGATTGTGGTGGGGTGACCCCCCGTGCTGCCCAGTGCTGAATAAGACATACCTACTTTACTACCTTCTTGGTTGTGGAGTCTCATTCCGCACGTCATACCCACCTGTCCTTGCATCACTATTGTCACTTCAGTAGCTGTTTTCCTTCCTTTTCCATCCCTGTCAGCCATCTCCAAACAACTTGGAACAATGGCCCAAAATCAAGATTAGAGCTCTTCTCACAGACCACCACTCACCTCCAATCCTCACACTTGGAGTAGAAAACACTGTGGATGTTGCTGCATCAACGATTCTGCAGGTTTTGTGCTCTGCACTAGCAGGCTGGTGATGCTCTGAGGACCAGCATTTTGAAAGCTTTTCCCTAGATGACAGCACTTAAACATCACATCCTCTCTCAAACACTTCGCGTTCCAAAGCAATCCCTTTTGGCTCTCTTGCAGACAATCCATTCTCCTTTCCTGCAGCCATCCTAGCTGACATTGTCTACATGTCTTCCAGTTTAATGTCATTTCCCTCTGAGCATGAGTACTTTAATCATGATAAGGACTCATCATACCATTTACAAGAGCATTTATGCTCTCTGTCCTGGAAGTACAGCTTGGGAACACTAGTGACCCCTTTATGGCTGCATCATACCAATGGCCTGGTCAGATACTGCCATTAACCCAGACACTCCTGCACCTCTTCCTGTGACATAGCATTTGGGTTTTGAGAAGGTTGATCCTTGTCCATGGAGAGAACTGCTGAATAAGTCTTTATCTCATCTGTGCTCTTTGGTTCCCTTATCTAATACCAAAAACTTGTCTTCACAGCGTAGCTGTGATTTAAACAATAGGTATGAGAATACACTTGCTGTACAAGTTTCTTATATATTGGCATACAGGTGGTCTTCCATGATTCTCAGTGAGGTGTCTGGGTAAACTTTTCAAGAATGAAGAGATGTGGCAACAAATAAATCAGGTGCAGAAGTACCAGGGTGAAGGGAGAAGGTGAAGAGCTCTGTGGCTCCTTGCTAGCGTGACCTGTTGTGACACATGTACTTCACATCCCATGACATGATTGCACACCTTGAAAACTGACCATACAGACAGATCTAGCCCTGACCTAAATCTGACCTTCTTTGTGCAGCCGTCCTGATGGAAACAAGCACCGACACAGAAAGCGAGATGGCAGCATGGGATTGATGAGGAATGGAAATTTTAACGCCACATTGGTCTGAAGCCAACATGAATTAGAGAGGAATGCAAAGTCCTTACCCAAGACAGGAGGGAGACCACTGATGCAGACTCTTGCAGAGAAGAGAAAGGTGAACTCTTCCAAAAACATGTAAAAATCCACCACAAACGGTGGCCATCCAGTTATCCTACAGTGCCAGCTTCTACATCCTGTTTGCTGCAAATTGTCAGTCTTGCTGTGCCAGACTTGTAGGTGTGCACAAAGATAGCTCACTCAAGTGTCCTCACTGCCTTGCTGTTTGGAAGATTTCCGAGTCCCCTGCACTGGTTCAGGTTCCTACCAGTCCCTTATACCTGGGAATTGAGCTGAAATATAGGAGCTCCTGGAACTTGTGTTTTCTGGAGAGCTTGGCACAGACAGCTTTGCAGTACTCCAGCCAGCCAGCTCTGAATCACAGAATCATAGAATTGTTGAGGCTGGAAGGGACCTTTAAGGTCATCACCTCCAACCATTACCCTAACCTGACAAAACCACTTCTAAACCATATCCGCAAGTACCACGTCTACACTTTTTTTAAACACCTCCAGGGACAGCGAATCCACCACCTCCCTGGGCAGCCTATTCCAATGTTGGATAACCCTTTCAGTGAAAAAATTTTTCCTAATATCCAACCTAAACCTCCCCTGGCTTAACTTGAACCCATTTCCTCTCGTCCTAACATTTGTCACTGGGGAGGTCAGTCCCCATATCTCTACAACCTCCTTTCAGGTAGTTGTAGAGAGTGATAAGGTCTCCCCTCAGCCTCCTCTTCCCCAGGCTAAACAGCCCCAGTTCCCTCAGTCGTTCCTCATAAGACTTGTCCCCCAGACCCATCACCAGTTTTGTTGCCCTTCTCTGGACACGCTCCAGCACCTAAAGGGATGGATCACTTCAGATAAGATAACCTGCTAATATGTGACCACAATCCTCACTCGTTAACCATGCGAAATAACTTTTCTGGTCACTAATGTGATTTCACTATGAGCCCAGAACACATGCAGAGCTCATCAGGAATGAACAGAAAGTGAGGCCCTCACCTTATCTGGGCCTCAGCAAAGTCTGATTGTCTGATGGGTTTGCTGAACTGGTTGGCCTCACCAATGACAGGCAAACAAAGGCATATGTTTGTCTAGCTCTGGTCCAGTCTAGTGGTGGACCTCATTCCCCAAACCACTGAAGTCAATGGGAACATTTCCTGTAACACTGATTGTTTGGTCCCCTTTGGTGTCTGTGTGGACAGCTTGTTTTATGAAGCAAGTGTGCAAAAAACACACAGAGTGTGTTTCAGTGTGCAAAACACACAGAGAAAGGGACAAGGCTTTTAATATCTCATTTATATCTTCCTGAGGTGTAGAGTTAAACAAACGAAAGAAAAGCGAAGAAATTCACTGGACATATTTTTGCAAGTGCCACCTTCAGAGAGGACGGGTCTAGGGAGTAGTAATTCTGAAGCAGAAGCACAACTTTTGTATTAACTGTGATGGGCAAGAGCAGTAGATTTTTTTTTTCTTTTGACACAGCTTGAAGATGAGTGATTCCACTTCTAGACCAGGCAATGAGTACTGTAGAACAATCAGGCTCTACAAAAAGAGGCAATTCAAGTGTCCATATAGACAAAGAGCTTAAAATAGCTAAACTCTACTGGGGATGCTCCAGACTCAGGCTGCAAACACAAAACTGAAGTGCAGGATTACAGTGGGGATAGAGAGCAGAGCAAAGCAGCTACGCTTTCAAATTGCAACTTTCTGGAACAAACGCTGCTGCCAGCCTGGGTTTGCTGCAGTGACCTGGTAGCTGACCCTGCTTTGAGCAGGAGACAGAGCTAGAGGCCTCCCGAGGTCTCTTCCCAACTTGTATTATCCTGTGATCCCCCAGCCACTCACCTCCTGCCGTCTGGGTTGTGTACTTAGCTTGAGTTTCTCTGAGGTAAAGTATTAACAGACTTTGCTTAAAGCCATCCAAGAGCAGTTATCCATGCTACAAATCCAGACCACTGTTTCATACGCTTTGCAGACCCAAATGAAACACAGCAGACATCAGGAGTGAGGCCTAGAACAATATACAGGTGTGTGGGTTGAAAGCCAGAAAGAACCGTCGTGGGCATTGACTGTGACCTCCAGAACACACGGGCCAAAGCTTTTTAGCCAATCTGCAGCAAACGCTTCTTTGCAATGATTGCTCAGAAATGCAGCAGCATTGCAAACACCTTCAGAAGTTGAGATACCTTAAGATCTTAACCCCGTAAGAGGATGCCAGTGTAGGAAAGAGGTACTGAAATCCTTTTGCAGACCCAGCGCTTGTTTATTAACCACAAACGGAAAAAGGAGGCCCAAACTATGATTTAATAGAAAAGCCTTTTCTTCTCCAACTATCCCTGTTCTACTCCACAGGGCTCACAACCTACGATTAATTCTGGGTCTGGAGTTCACATCAAACTGAAAAGGGCTGTAAGACTGACCTAGACTCAAATAACTTCTTAAATCTCTTGCTGATGAAAAGTGACACAACACACCCTTTATGTCAGAGGCTCAGGAGAAACTTGAAAACACTTCTAATGTTTCGCCAACTGAATAAATACATTAATAGCTGAACACTTGGATTCATATCACAAAAAGACTGACTGATCACACTGGTCTGGCAGCACAGACCTCCTCAACAGCAGTAAAGCACAGAAACACAGATGCTGGTCACTTTGGTCAGATAGGCAGCTTGACAGACAGACAGACTCACAGGGGAGGAAGATAGTTAATGAACGTAGCATTCTCTGTCAAAATTCACACACACACACCTTTTATTTTTAATTCAGTAACATTACAAATGAGATTCAGCTTCAGAGACACCTACATTTTGGCATTCAAATACAGAAGTTAGCTGGTTGTCTAAGCTAAGTCTCAATGGAGATCTAAGGGTCAAGTAGGCAACCAGCTGATGCCAGTTTGGATGTCCCAGGGTGCCCTTCCTGGCCTCCACCTGCTCTCCTTTAGCCCATGAGCCTTCCATAGATGCTGTATCATATCCACAAGCCCCGGGTGGAAGTTTTGGCTACTCCACGTGGGAAGTTGAATCCCACTCCTACATTTGGCAAAAGCTGGATTTAGGTGTCTGAATTTGGAGCTGAGCAAAACCATTCTTTCCACCTTCTGTGCCAACTGTTGGCACCGTCAGATGTCTCCTCCCCTCCTGCTCCATCCTGCTGTCTCCTGAAACCCCATCTAATGAATCATTTGCTAATTTCTAATGTTTCTAAAGAACTTTCAGGCTCTTTTTTTTCTTTTTTTTTTGGGGGGGGGCAGCGGGGGTGTCAATTACTAGATAAGTCATTAACAACCAGGATACCAATATTGTTATTCCTGACAAGCAAGATTTAAGTTGGCAGAACTTCTGTGGAAGAAGTAGTTCAAATCTAGGTCTGCTTCTCTAACATTTTGCATAAGAGGGCTTCACCAGGCCATAAGAGAGCAGGAATGGTTTGATGCAAACAGTAGGTGAATCAGAGGTCATCGATGGCTCAAATGAGTCATCAGACTTTGTAGCCTTCTGCCCTTGAGGGACCTTCTGCTACCTGGGATAATTGGCATTTATTAGCTGTTCTTTAGAGCTGCATCTGTGGAGAACATAGTTTTCAAATCCTAAGGCTTCAATTCACTTCTCTAATAAAAAAAAAAACATAAAACAAATAAGTGCAGAGGATAAAAATATTCACAAATCAAATGCCAACAAGCTGCTAATCTCACCCTCTCTTTAACCACCTGGCTCATTTAGCTAAATCAAACAATGCTCTCACTGGAAAAAGTCCAGGCTGCACAGTCTTTGCAAAATCTCCACAAACCTGAGCTCTCAGGGTACACAGAGTTTGGTATTTCTGCAGGAACGCAGTGTTTTATAGGCCTGAAAGGAGCCAGAAACTTGGGTGTGCTTTTCACATGGGCTCATGGCCAAGAAGAGCCTGCCCTACATCACCTTTCCCTCCCCAGGAAACTTCCAGCTAAGCATCCTCTTCGTCTGTGAAAGATTGATGTGGGGGATTACTGGGCGAGGAGAAAAGCTTTTAAATTCTCAATGCTTTCTTTGCACAGAGGGATGCACATGGGCTATCGCTTTCCCCTGTTAAAGTGCAGGCGCAGAAGCAGGTTAGAAAGCAACGAAGTGCAGCTCTCCACGTGGAAACCAGGTGACCCTCAGACCTGAGCTGGGTGACTCACATCAACTGAAGAGGTTTGGTCAGGAAAGTAACCTTTGTGTTTCTTCCATGTTCAGCTCCTCTCTGGGAACTTTGGCCAGGTTGCTTAATGGCTTCAAAGAGGAGAAACTGCTGCAGGAGGTAGAAGAGCCCTCAAACCTCCAGCTCTTTAACCCTCTAAAATAATTGTTTCTTTGCCTACACCTTTGCAAAAAGGAACTCTTCAAAAGGGTTTTATGGCTACACCTATCTCCAGAGTACGCAATGCAGTTCCCCTGATTTCAGTTTCTGAGCTCTTAGGTTGCAGGCAAGTCAGATTTTCAAGCTTTTCTCCACAGCCCTGGGGTAAGAGCTACCAGACTGTCACTCCCAATGAACACATAGTCATTGCAATAGGCTGGCAACCTCACAGGGACACTTGCCTCCTGGAGCCGGCCATTTAAAGAGCAGAATTAAATGACAAGGCACACAAGAACTTGAGAGATGGCAGTACGGCTTTTGGTCCAAACTTTAGGCTGACTTCCTCTAATCCAAACCATCTTCAGGCTTCTGCATGACTGACATTCAGGTGATCCTTATAGTCAGGAGAAATGAAACAAACTCCAGTTCATTACAACTCTCCTCTGAAAAAAAAAAAAATCGTTTCAAGCTGTAAATCCCAGCACACAGACTCTAACAACATAAAAACAATCTATCCGGGAGAAGATGTTCTCCCCACCCTGCTAGCATTATTCACACATTAAATCAGAACTGACAACGCAATCTTTTCAGCTGAGCTGTTCTCATTCTTCTTTTTTTATCGTGATGAAATAATTCCCCTTTTTAACACCTTCCAAATGTTCATACTGATGCATTATTGAAGCGACAATGCAGATTTCCAAGAGGATGATGTGCTTGATTTTTTTCAAAGCAGTAAATAGACGGGATGTTAATGAATTGGAGCAGTATTAAAAATTTGTTTTGCAAAAAGAAATGTTTTTAAGTATATAAACTGTTGCAACAACTATTGATTGCATTTCCACCACAACAAGGCAGGCAGAGGCTGATTTATGACAGCAACCCACCCAAACTATCTAACCAGATTTAATATAGTTGCCATCCCATGACACAATGATGTATATTTTTGTGGCAACCCAGAAAATAATTTGCAAGGAGTAACAGTTTGTTCTTCAGCCATCAGCCATAAAGCTGTCAGAGGAGGGTCTCCAGCGCTTTCTGTGGGACAGTGATGTAGCAAGGAGGACTGCAAAACCTCATGGGCTGGGGGGGAGAACGGGGGGATCTCAAATTTATGGATATGAGCATTTTCAAGAGACTGTGTTGTTACTGGTTTTATTTTAACCATAAACCAAAAGGTAACAAAGTCTCCATAAGAATGTGCAGTGTTTACCAAACCTCACTTTTAACTGTCTGACAATAAAATTCAAATGGGGCCTTACCATCCAAGTTGGCGATGTAGTATTTAGTAGTCTGGAGATAGCGGGGAAACAGCTTTCCCTCCAGGAACCCTGAGGTCAAAGTTAAGGAGAGAAGAGGAAGGTAAAGGAAAGTTCCTGCCCAGTTCTTTTCCTTCTTCACGTGAAATATTCCATTTTTAGCTAAAGCTGAGCAAAACTCCAATAGCACATGCTGAAGTAATCAAGAAAACACAATCTCATCCAGCCTGTAATGCTTTACAAGGTTTCTTTGGGTATTTTTGCCTGGAGAGGGTCTTGGGGCCCCCAAAAACTGACAGGGAAAGAAATAGCACTTCTATCGTACCCAGCTACCACTCTGTGCAGCCAGTGCAGAACTACCTCAGCAGGAAGGACTCAGATATTTGGGTGGAGGTGGCTGACACACAAAGTCTGGAGGCCCCTTGCTTCATGGGTGACAGCAGAGATGGGGCATTGACATTGTCAAGGTGTTTCCTAGGGTTGGTTCCAGAAAAGGTGCCCACAGCATCTCCTCAGAAGGGTCTGCTAGAGAGGATCTTGCCAGGGGAACAGAGCCAGAGGGGTAAGGGTAAGGAAATGGCATGACTTAAGTGTGGTAAGGACGAACACCCATGTTCACAGGCAGCTGAGACACAAAAAATTGTGCAGGAGATGTCCTGAGGCACCTCATAGCTTTGCAGATCCAGCCACCACCTTCACTCTTAGGCTGGCAAGGTTGTAAGGAATCTCCCACTGGATAAGAAACCTGTTTCCTCATTAAGTGCCTCACACAAGAGAATTTCTACCTATTTATCATAAGCAGAGCTAAGAAATACCTTGACAAACATTTTTTCGTGCTTCAATCTCAACTGCTTTAAATAGGTGAGCAGTAAATACAACCACCCTTCCTCCATCATTCCCCTGCTGCCTTCCCTCTTCTGTCTCTGAGGCTCCCCAACACCCCCGTTTCATGAGGGTTTGGGGGTTTTTCTTTCTTTTTGCACATTGCTATATCACCCCCCTATTTGGGGTACACTGGCTTCTCCACCAAGTCTCAAACTCAATGTGATCCACAGGAGCACTAATACATCCAGAGATGCTCCAAGCAAACTTCAAGTTGGAAAGCAAATAGGACAGGAGGACTGCAGGTGCCTGCTTCAGGCTGAGTGCCTGGCACTGCAGCAGGATTCCCTAGGGAAAAATCCATGTTTGCAGCCTCTAGGGATGCCTTATTTGCCAGGAGAAAAAAGAAAGAAAGAAAAAAAAAAAAAGAACAAACAACCACCACCTAAAGTTAACCACAGAACACAGCGCCTGCTGAAAACAAGCTGAGCGTACTTTCTCTAGTTGACTAACTCTTGTTTATTTTTTGAAGGCTCCTGCCATAAAATTCACAATCCAATTACAGTTTCCAGGCTGAAAGAATGGCTTCTAATTGTATTGTTTTCCATCATTGCTAGAATCATTGCAAGAAAGAGTGGATTAATGCTGTATGATTTTGTTCCCTGTACAAGAATCGGATCTCAGCGTTCTCAAATGATTTATAAAAGACACATTAAATAACATATTAACAGTGTTTTTGCAACAGAAATGGGCTGTACCATAAACAGCACAAATTGAAAAATACGGATTTGCTGCTGCGTTCCAGTGCATCAGAAATGAGGATAACACAGCGCATACCAAGTATAAGCGGTATAAACTTGAAATTGGAAGGAAAACTCAGGTGACACTTGAAATGTGGGACTGGGCTTCAGGAGAGCTGGCTCGGTATTTAGCCTGGCAGAAACTTTCAGCATGACTTTGGGTGAGTCCCTTGTCCGAGGGGAGGAGGAGCGCATCTCCAGATAGAGCCAACCTAGTTGTCCTCCTGATATAGCTGTCTCCATGTAGGTGTGAACATGTGTGCCTCAGGTGTCTAAGTTTCTGTTATAATCAGTAGAGATCAATGATCCAACATGGATCAGCGATCCAACATGGATCAGTGATCAAATGTGTCTACGTGACTGTTTCAGAGGTTCTGCTGTTCTTGCCTTGTTTCTCATATGCGTTCCCCAAGCACCCACTTCCACCAGGTGTCTAAATTTCAGGAGATGGATATGGATCTTGCCCCAAATTCCATGTTTCAGGACACAGCTGAACGAGAGTCCAGGCTGGCATCTATGAAGCTTCAGCTGGATTTACTCCCAATTCATCTATGCTGTGGGAAAGAGAAAAAATTTAGTGCCTGTCTTGAACAAACATAACAGTTGCCTACATAAAGATAAATAAAATATATCCAGTTAAATGACTGGAATGATAGGAGACTACCACCTGTTACTTCTCCTCCTTGCATCCAGAACTAGTTAATAGTAAGACTTGCAGTCTGAAAGTAGAACAAGAAAGGAGAGGATGACCTTGAGCAAGACACAGTCCTTCAGGCTGTGAATCCTTCAGAGACACTTTACACGCAGGTGCACGCACGCCTCTGTCTCCACAGACACCGCAGCTGTTTTCAAACACAGCTCCTAGCCCACAAGACCCCTTGCAGCCTTTCGGCACAGTTGGCCTCTTCCATGCAAGGGCTGACACCAAAGATTCTGAACCAAATTGGTCTCATCCTACAGCTCATACTCAGAGAAGCAGAACTGGTCCAGTCCCTAATGGCACTGCTCACCCACTGCCCTGCACACCTTCAGCATACAGAGCCTGGTGGACATCAATGTGGAAAATGCTTTTCCTCCAAGGAGCTCAATCTCCTCCTGCTTCTCTCTAGGCAGCCAGCAGCTGGTGAGTAGTTCATAGTTTCTTTTATTATGCACTGGTTGGGTTCGGGTTCTTGAGCTGTTTTTTTGGGGGGGGGTTGGGGTTTTTTTTTGTTTTTTGTTTTGCTCTTGTAAATAAAAAAATGCCTTTTCGGTCTGACAATGCATTTCTCTTCTCCCTAACAGCCCTACCTCTTCTACCCCTCTTCTGCCCTCCAGCCTGAATAAAAGCAAAAAAAGATAAGTCAGAATTGCTAAGCCCTTGAAGAAAGTCTAAGCCATTTATTGTCCATTTCAAAATGAAGATAGGTATTTCTCTAAGGCAGGTCCCATTTGACTGCCAAAGCCACACAGTTCGGACAACATTACTCCTATCAGCTTGAGAAACAAGAAATTTCAACACCACGAGCGTACTGAGAGCACAGGGAGGAAAATCAGCTAGGTTCGTTACCACCTCTCCCCAACTCACATAAAAGGATACGATCATAAGTCAGTATCACATCCAGAAAGAATAAAGTAGCAGTGTTTTATTTTCATCTATTTCTCCAGCACATTTTGAGCTCCTGAGTTCTGAGTGGGAATGAAAACCATGTTTTGGTGTCAAAACCTGCCACCTAGAGAGCAAAACCTCAAATGAAAAGAAAAAGGCTGTGGTGGTCTTTTTTTTAAAGCAACTCTCATAACATTACAGATGTGCTGAAAATCATAAATTTGCTGTGCTGTCTTTCACAGCAACAAAACAGATTTTAAGAGACCCTTAATTATGTATCTGCACAGCACAGATATTGTTATAGGCTATTGCGCCTACTCCCAGCACAAACACTGCTGTGTGTGGTTTAGCGATTATAGGACAGAGAAAACCTTTTCTTTTTTCTCCCAGTTCTATAAATTTATGCGATTTGTATAAACAGAGACCGATCCCTTTCCTCTTCTTTTGAGATCACATAACTGTTGCAGAAAGCAAGTCAGTTTTTAACAAGAAACTTTGGGTGCTTTGAACAGCAGTGAACTGTCTGGATCTGAGTCTGCCAGTGAGCTATGGATGCTCAGCAGGTCCTGACATATCAGGCTGAAGACACACTGTGCCAGAAAGCCTAGACTGGAACAAAAAAAATCGTGGTACACTTCTGAGAAAGTTTCCTGAGGTTTTTAACAGGAGAAAAACTTAAAAATTTCCACTCCTAGGGAAATATGCCCTTCGTAGCCCAAATTCAAATGGAACAAGTTGCCAATTTCCTTCTGAAAATGGAAAGCAATTCAGCATTTCTGAGACAAGAAACATTTCTAAAATTGTAAATTTTTATTCCAGGTCAATTCAAGACTAAACTATACTCTCACAGATAGGAGGGAAGGGGATGTACCGAAGTAACCTGCCCCTAAAAATGGTACCTATCAGATTCTAATTCCTGCATGAATCACCTCCATATCACACCCAGTCTCAGAGCTCCCATGCTTCATTATACGGACCAGTCAGGAAAGGAGGGAGAGAGGCAGATGAGCCATTGCTATAAGTTCAGAACAGTGAACTACTGACTTTTAATCGTGAATTACCTTACTTAGCTCGCACTAACACCCACCTCACCACAGTTAACCCTCTGTGAACAGCCCTCAGTGCTTCGGGCTGAACAGAGCAAAGGTTAGATGCAAGTTAAACACAGCAATTCCCATATGTGCTGCTGCCTACAGCAACACACACCCCTTAACTACAGGAAACCAATGTACCGTCCAGTGCCGGGACGTTCCTTTGATAGAGAAATACTGTTTAATACCTCATTAAATAATTCAGAAGAACCAATTATTTAACAATATGGCCAAAGACATGTCGCATAAACCCCACTGAATTGCTAGCGGGGTACTACAAGTTGATGTCCGAGAGACTTCTTTTTGTTTCGGTGCTACCATTTCTGTGGAAAACATCAAACCTGGACTCTCCCCTCTTCACCAGCTATTTCTAGTCACCACAAAGACAGAAGCTGCCTCAGCACTCCCAACCCTGTACAGACGCTCTGGGAAGAACAGCCTGCTGTGTAAAACACCCTGAATCTCCTGCCTGTCAGGTGTCCACAGCAGCACAACTTCTCTTATCATTGCCTTCAGAAATCACCAGCAGGCTCCTGCCTGTACTACCAGACTTGCACATAGCCCCTCTTACAAAAAGCTTTAATTTAATCCTGATCAGTGACAGGCACTGGGAAAGGGAGGGCAAAGGTGATGGTAAACCGAGCAAATGATTGTGTGAGTGCAGGTAACACTTAATTCCAGTTTCAACACAATTAAGAGCTTATTCTTTGGGCATCACAAGTCGGCTACCACTTTGAAGCCATCAGAACAGCAGTCAGCCCCTAAGGCTCTTCCTGAAACCACTATTTTGTCTCTCAGGGCTCAGATCCTGGCATTTCCTGGCCCAATTTGCTCTGCCCTCACCTCTCACTTGGCTGCTACCAGGGGATCCAATCACTAGACCTGCCAGGGACCAGTGTCCTAATCCAAGCAGAGGTCAGCCACTGCCCCAGGCTGAAGGACAACATGACTTTGTAGGTACTTTCAGTCTACCTAATTAGCAGCCTTCTGCCAGAGCACAGCCTCTAATCCACTTGTCACCCGAGAGGCCCATTAGTGAGCGCTCCTCTCCTCACCTTAAAGCTTGATATCTAACATTTGATCTGCAAAGAATTAAGTTGCATCTTCCATTCTCTTAAAACCACCAAGACATTCTCAATACAGGAGCCAACTGATTTTCATTAGCACTGTGCTCAGGCCCTCTGGAATTTCAATCCACCACAAAAAGAAGCAACTAAGCAAGATGAAGAGTAGCACATCCCAAAAATGGGACAGCTTGAAGAACTGTGGTGAACCTCAGAAACTATGACAGTAACTATTGAGAAATCGACCACTAATCATCTCAGTAGTCCCATATAGTTTCAAGACCATCATGACACTGGAGTATAGAGCTGACCATCTTTCAGCAACCTCTCCTTCCCTCTGCACCTCCAATGCACACAGGAGACCTTACCTGACCAAATGAATTAGCATCAATGATGCTCTTTGGTTTTTCTTCCCCCCCCCCCAACTGGTGAGTGTCAATAAAGTGAATCTTAAGAAATCTCCTTACTAGAATCTCAAGTCAGGGCATCATTTTAAGTACAAAGGTACAGAGAGTAACTTACCACTGTCTTCCCCCAGAATATTACATAACAAAACATTCATCTTGGAAAACGGCATAAACACAGAAGAAAAAAAAAAATCGGGCCCTAATGCATTCTAAAAACCACAAAAAACTTAGGTCATTAGGTGTGACAGATCTCTGTATCAACCTCAAAAACAATTATTAACATAATCCAACTCAAGGACTGTGTACTACTACTACTCTACTACATAAGAGTATTAGGTATCACTCACAGACAAACATTGCCCAGTAAGAAGAAAAAAAGCATAGCAGATCTGCATCATCTTCTCTTTGTTCAAGAAAAATCAGTGCAGCAATGAGTTCCCCCAACCAAAATGAACATCTAGAATTAATCCCTCAAAAGTGCAAGTGATTTATGGACAGACACCATTGTCAAGTCTAGATCAAGTCAAGAAAAGGACTATTTCATGAAACTTAATGAGAACCCAAACAGTAACATAGCAATGTTTCTCTTGCACATAAAAACTACTTACTAAGTCATAAGGTAGCAACAGGTTTAAGGCGTAACACTAACTTAAGTTTTGCATTTAAAAAAAATAAATAAATGAACAATTTTCCAGATCAGATTACTTGAAATATTTATTCACTAGTACATACGGTATTAAACAGATGTGAATATGTTTTCCAAAGAGACATTGTCATTAGCAATGTAAGAGGCTCTGAAGATATTTGTCAAGTGCACATTTTTAGGCGGCAAAAGAAAACTGCAAAAGCTAAGCCTTTCTATGAGACAAGGTCAGGTTTCTTCCCCATCCTGAGGTGATGCTCAGTTCCAGGCTAGTACAGACTGCTGCCCCGGGCTTGAACAGAAGCAGGCAGCTGCTAAGGTGCAGCACCGGATGACTACTGCAAACATTAGAATCAAGGTCGCATTTGTAAACCCGTCCTCAAATTTCAAGACCCGAGGAAACACTTTCTCAGGGGACAACGGTCATTGGAGTTTATGGATGTCTTCTAAAAGAGCTGGTGCGTCTAAAAGAGCTTCCATGGAGCAATCCCTAGCAGGAAGCTTACTACACCTCAATTGCCCTGGAAGACCATCTGTTACAAAACTGATGGCAATGATGAAATTCAGGCAGCTCATCAAGAAACATTACCCATCCCAAATCCATGTTGTGGAGAAGCCCACCACTACGATGAGTTACTTTGATTAGCAGGCTCATAAGACAGGCTGTAACACCCTGACATTCACAGGTGAAGAATTGCACTCTTACACAGACTGAGACATGTTAGCGCTGGTATTTCTCTAGTTAAAGGGCACCATTTGGTCTTTTCACTCCTGATTAAATCAGGCACCACCAGAAAACTGATCAGATCTAGTAAGAAAGTTCCTATCTGTTGTCATAGGCTTTTCGAATTATTTACCACTCAATACTGCTTTCAGCCATCTAGTGACAGGATGTCAGGTTCATTTTAGTAAATCATACCAAGGAGAATAATATAGCATCTGGTCTCTGTGTCCTAAGGCCTATATCATCTGGCTGATGCTCGACTGTGTATGAAACATATTAATACACATTCAGTGCAGCGGAGATACAACCTGTCCCTTTATGCATTAACTCTAGGAACTATAAACGTCAGCATCAAGACACCTGCTCACTGCTTGCATTAGGAAGAGAAATTACACAGGCATTTGCGTAAGAAAACTAAGACCAGTTTTAAACAAATAACGACACGAGTTTTTATAACAGCACCTTTATGGAACACAAGGTTAGCTTTAGACAAGTGCCAGGTTACATGAATTTTCAGTCTTCTATATAAATAAAGCAATCTTGGGTTTAGTCCATCCTGATAAACCTTATAACGCTCACTTATAGGCACGGTGCTTGGGCTAATTCCTAAGTAAAAAAAGGGCTTTCCATTACAGTGCTGGGAGTGGTTAACAAAAAAGACACCTTATTACATTCTTTTCCAGTGAATAACAGTTCTCGTCCATTATGTCCCAATGTTATGAGGATTTCAGAACACACAAGCAATGCCATCCTAGTTAAGATAAAGAGGAAATTAAGGTAATGTAAGCTAAAGACCAAATCATTTTCATAGTTACAATTTTGAATATATATTTGCACAGGAAATTAGCTTCATTTTTGTGAATAAAAATTCCATCTCTCCACACAACAAACAGAACTCTTTGCCAGTAGAGGACTACACTGTGCATGGCTCATCAGCCTTGAAAAGAAAGTCTGGACTTCAGGCATATCCAGCTACGTGGATCAACAAGCAACCCCTTCGGATCCAGCAGCTTTGGTTTAATGGACGGAAACTTTGGCCTATTGTTCAAACAAACATACTTGCCAGCAACGAACAAGTAAGATTGGATTTTTTAAAAATAAAGCAAAGTGTGATATGTGCATAAAGTCAGTGCCTTGATCCTTAAAAGCATCTCTATAAGCAACTTTACCTTAAAATGGGCAGTGCTTAAGTTACAAAAGATTCAGACCTTCAAGGCTGATTATTTTGTTTATGACGGTTGAAGAAATGGCTCTGCTTCAGGAATTCAAAAGATGAATCAGATTTAGTAGTAGATTTATTAATTTGTTGTGATTTACAATGAGGTGATCATGTCTGAACCAAGGAGACATCAAAACAGGTTTAGCCAGGAGGTTTATGGCTTCCAAGTCAAATTCAAAGACCAGTGTCAGTCATTTGGGCAACTGAAGATTAGCAGACAAAAGATAAGCGGAGGCCAGGTGCTGCACTGATGTTTTGGAGACAGTATTCCAAAATGTCTTCTCTTACAGCAATTTCCTTTTCTCAAACTCCTGCAAATAGCACACAAACATTACACGTGGGGAAAAAAAGAAAAGGCTTCTATTACTATTTTATTTTAAATTACTTTGTATTTATCTTAGCAAATCTGATTTTCAGAATTAAAAATTAAAACATAAAATGCATAATGTGTGCAAGTTAGAAGAAAGGAGGATAATTATTCTCCCATCTCACATGAACAAAACGGCTATGAAAAAACAGTAGTGCTAGACTGCACTGCACTAAGATTGCAATGCTGTCAAGGAACCACTTGCTCCCAGGCATAGCATAACACTAATTCTGTGTAAGAACTGCAGTAGAATCCTTACAGTGAAGGATTCAAGCCAGGGAAGCAGCGAAATAAAGATTTTCTTTTTAGTAAAGGAAAAACACAACAGAAGAAGAATCCCACAGCAGCCTGTGAAGATGCTATACTACAGTCGCCACAGGAAAAGAAAACAAACCACACCTATCACATCTGAATTATGCATTTTGTCTAGCTGTGAAGCAATGCCTTTTTTTGGATACAAATTAAGAAAAATGCAAATAATCCCATTCCATACATAGGTTCTTTAGCTACGTGCATTCAACCATAATTCTGAATTAGTACTTAAGATAGATAGACCTATACACCCAGGCTTTCCTTCCTCAGTACCCGACTTTCAAAGAATGTTTTCAGATTTTAAATTAATTCAGGTTCTTCGCACCCAGAAAACACAACTCAACAAGTTGCTGCACTTGAAAGCAAAATGTAATCTCTTCTCTATTTTGCTATGTTTACTCTTCTGTAAAGGCAACATTACAGATAACAGTGCATGTAATTTTATAAGTAATAACTGCAGCTTGTGCAGTCAATACAGTTCTTGCATTTAACCAAGTTCTGAGCAACAGAATATTTGGGGTAAGAGAGGTACTCCCAACTCATATTCCCTCAAAATTAGCTTCTTGCTTTGGATAAGCATGTATACGAATTTCCAAGCAACGAACCTTGTAGATGGTGCTACCAAGCTGAGCAGGAGACATGCTGACAACAACACCAGCGCTCTGAAGAGCGGCTATCTTCTCTTTAGCGCCACCCTTTCCCCCAGCAATGATTGCTCCAGCATGACCCATCCGCCTGCCTGGAGGAGCAGTCAGACCAGCTATGAATGACACTACCGGCTTGGCATTTGGACCCTGTGAAGAAAGAAAAGGTACTGTATTACTTGGGGGAGGGTGGGATGAAAAGCCATTCCAGATGGCAGATTTCTTTTTTTTTTTTTTTTTAAAAAAGTATCAACTAGCCAGGCAAAGATACTAAACAGCTAGAAACCTCAGGCAACACGGAACCAAGACTCTGAAGAGGGTGGGATACTTTCTCTCCTGATAAGCATCATAAACCAGAAGTAATCAGAAACTTTAAAACATGTCTCTACAGAGCAAAAAACAGAACGTTCACTACAAATATCATTACAAAGCTAAAAAAATCTAAAGTTGACATTGCTCTCCAGTTAGATTTAATCTGGATAAAGCTCCTAATTTCAACTCTTTCTCCTTAATAAAAGTATGACTGTTTGGTTTTTTTGTAAATATAGATTACAGATCGAACCGAGTTTTCCTAGACATTGCAAAAGATGGCTAACTGGCAAAAGAAGATGGCTAACTACCACACTAAGCAAGCTGTCTGGAAGCAAGCTGTTTTAAGACTTACAGTATTATTTTCTTTCAAGAATGCTGCTGCATCTTCTTCAGCATTTCCTCCAATTTCCCCAATCAATATGATCCCCTCGGTATGAGGATCCTTCAAGAAGACATCAAGGCAGTCAATAAAATTAGTTCCGTTGAAGGGATCACCTCCAATCCCTGAAAAAAAAATTATAGCAACAAAAAAGATGACTAAGTCAAAATAATGATATTGCATTTACAATAAAAGTTTCAAAGTAAATTTCAGCATGAAGAGTATTCCCAAAGGCTCATGAGAGGCACAGTTCTGAAGGCTCTTCCCAAGTCAGATCATGACAAACTCCTGCTCCAAATATCTCCACCACAACTTACAGAAAGCTTTGATATCTGAATAATCACCTTTCAAACCATAAGCAAAATATTATGCCTTATACAGAGGCCCTGTGTAAGACACAGCAGGACCGAGACCCCAGCTCTAGAATTTCTCTGTAAGAAAACTGCATTTACTTAACATACCCAACTAAATGCCTAAACATGCTCTACCCCTTTATAATAGTAAACGTCTTCAGAAAATTTGTTTCCAAATTGACATCGTATTTTCTGGCAGTTCTCTGTTCAAAGCTGGTTTTTAGGCCTTTATCAATCTGATGTGGAAATGATAATAAAGAAGGGTTATACTCTTCACAGCACACAAGGATCTCTCATTTCTCAACATAATTGCCATTCAGCAATTTCTTGCAAAAATAAATTACTTTAGATTTCTTCTTGTAAAGAAAAAGCAGATTAGTCTAGGTGCAACAAGCTGTTTCTGAGGAAACTTACCAACGCAGAAAGACTGCCCCAATCCAACTTGTGTTGTCTGATGAACAGCTTCATATGTCAGAGTTCCAGATCTTGACACAATACCTTTAGGAAAGAAAAGGAAATAAACTTAACATTAAAATAGCTAAGCGCAAGACTAGAGGCAGCTGTTCTTATATTCAGGAAAATCACCTTAATAAACCAAACAGAAGACACCAGGTTTTCCAGCTATCCTTGCCAAAACATGAAAACTCTATATAACATTCTATCTGTACTATTTCTTGGTTGGGTTTTTTTGACAATTGTCAACAGACTAAATGTGCCCAGAAAGTCAGTAATATTGGCTGAGAGAGCATTCCTCACGCTACAGCATTACCATGAAACAAAACTAAAAACAAAATAGAAGAATATACTTCTTGTCTTGTATGCAAGTAGCTGATGCACTGAACTTGAGCTGCAGCTCAACAGTTAAGAAAAGAACTTCGTATTAATCATCTCCAGTATGGCCAGGCATATGAGAGATCCTCCAGAACAGAAATATGCCGCACAAATGCAAATTATCACTATTAAGGTATTTGCTGCTGCACCTCACTGCTCTACAATACACATTCAGCATTTACATTACAATATTACAAGAGCCACAATCCTAGTTTTAAGTTCAGGATGGAAGACAATACAGAGCCTAGATCAGGAGAAAAATATTTGCATGGGTTTTTTGTTTATTTTTCTAAGTCAAGATTTCTATTAATACTACAAGAGGAAAGGTTTCCAGGAGAAACAGACATCACCTTCCATCTACTTGAAGCCATCTAACAAGGAATATAATAAGTATATTGAAGGAACAGAGGAAAAAAAATACACCACTAGACTAATAACTTTAGTTTTATCAACTCTTTATACTGTTGGACAGCACAGATGTCTGCTAGCAGAGGTCTTTTTTCTTGCTATGTTTGCAAAGGGCTTCCTGTTTACTATTAAGATCGCATCGCCTCAGAGAAGCTACAGATAAAGGTCCAAAGATTGTGGCTATTTTTATAGCTTGCATCCCCAAATTATCAAATGATTCTTGGATGCCTCACAGTAATAGAAAGCTAGGAAATGTATCACCAAAGGTCACAGTGTTAGACGAAGCTGGGAGGATGGCAAAGTTACATTTTTATTCCCTGATCCTTAGATCACCATTGAAAAAGTTTCCAGGAATGGTGGGGCAACTGGATTCAGGTTTTAAAATATTCTTTTGCGCTTGATGTGTCTTGCATTCAGATTCCAGTATCTTGTGAGTACAAGACGTTTCTTGTAGATATTTAGAAAATCATAACAGAATTTTGATTTGGGAAGGGAGCTCAGGGCAACATTGGTTAATGCTACCTTTTACAGTCATAGAGCAATGTCTTGATGGTATCTACAAGGGGCATAATTGCAGTCATCTGATTTTTCAATTCCAGGTTTACAGGTACTTCTGAAAGCTGGAGGTACTAACGCCTCCACCAGCATTCACTAAGTACAGCTTATTCTCAAGTCAGAAACAGTTAAGTAGCACAGATAGTTTCTTGTGTTAGAAAAACTGCACTGAGTCCACATAGTTCAAGAGCACTGAACAGATTGTCCCACAGTAAGCACACTCTTCATCAAAAAAAATAGTAATGTTGCAAAGGGTACTATGCTCAAGTTAATCTGGTTACGCAGCCCACACATAACAGCAACACATGCTGTCTACAATGTTTCTGAAGTTCTACTTAAGTACAAATGCATATTTTACAAGAATTTTCTTTACAGCTCCCGAATGGCATTACTTTAAAAACAATCAATTTGTAATTTGTATAGTTTGGAACAAGGAACCAATAATAGAAGTCAGGACAAGAGACTTGCATGCAACAGCGTGTGTAACTAACATATGATTAGGAACAAGTCGCTGCCTTTCTGACCTTAATTCTGCTGTCTGAGAAGTGGATATATTTGTCACTTCCACTCGCCACGGTATAGTTGTCTAAAATATTATAAGCTTGCCTGTAATCTCCTCTCTTTGCTATAATACTGAACTCACTATAGGTGTAAGATCCCAGTCCTCAGGAGCTGAGCTGTTGGAAGGAACAGCATTGGAGAGCTTAGTGCTCTCAATTCCAAAGATAAATGGAGGTATCCTCACAGGACAGTGTTAAGAAAACTAAGTCAATCACATTACCTAAGGAAACTTCCAATTGCTTTGCCTCTACCATCAGTATTCAGTGCCTGCTATGGCAGACTGACTGATTTTGGCCTTCAGGATTGATAATAGCAAAGTTAATTTACAAACTGAAGGACAGACAAGCTGTTTATACAGCATGTCAACTGTCTTCAGGGCAGGATATGACTAGCCTCATGAATACAAACAGTACAGTACCAAACTTTAGTTTTAGATGATGCATAAATATTCAAAAACTCACCAATTCTTCCCTTCTTGTGAATGTGACCAGGCATGATACCAATTTTACATTCTCCGGGCTAAGGAAAGAGTGGGAGAAGTCAGATGGAAAATTCAAACCGTCCCTAAGAATGGTTCAGCCTTGGAGCAAATCCAGAAGTCACTTACATTGATGACTCCAGGGCAGTTTGGGCCCACTAGTCGAGTCTTATCCTGCCGAAGCAGTCTGTGTTTAACCCGAACCATGTCCTGCTGGGGAATACCTTCAGTAATGCATACAACTAAGGGCATTTCTGCATCAATTGCTTCATTGATCGCAGCAGCAGCAAACGGAGGAGGTACATATATAACAGTGGCAGAAGCACCGGTTTGTTCTTTGGCCTACAACAGACATAATAAAAAAAGATAGAGCATGTAGTGGGGCCAAACAGAACATTTGACAACTAGTCATTTAAAGTATGTCCAGACACAGGCATAAATTAAGTAAATGGATATGTATTAATTTGCTATAATCAAAGCAAGTATTAAATTCACCAAAGATAGGGCATATGCAGTGCAACTAGGGAACTCAAAACTAACCACTGTCTGGAAAGGATTTGTCCCATGAACACCCATTATAAACACCCTTAGATAATAGTTTGCTAAAAATTCATCATACACACCAGAATCAATCAGAAACTAGTTGCATGCATAAAGTAAGCATCTCCAGACTCTGTGAACTTCACAGTGGAAGCCAAACTCATGCTTGATCACACTGAATGTTCCCTTTTTTAAAAAGCTTCTATTTCACTCCTTGCACAGCGACATCCATGGCTCAAATGTTTGTCTCTTCAGTGTAAGCAATGAAATAAGGAGCCCTTCAGCAGCATTAAATTGCCTGCCCTCCAGCGATTGCTGCAAATTACCTCCTTCACAGAATTAAACACAGGCAGACCCAGATGAGTTTTTCCCCCTTTCCCTGGAGAAATTCCTCCAACTAGATTGGTGCCATAGTCCAATGCCTGCTGGCTGTGAAAGGTGCCCTATGAGAGGGGAAAAAAAAAAAAAGTTAAAAGGCATGTAATAGCAAATGAAATGAACAAAAAAAAAGTTGATGTTATCTATAATTCTGAAGGTAATTTATGACACAAATTTACAATAAAAAGGGAAGTTTTCACTACATCAGCTATTTTGAAGAGTGCATCAATATGTTTTAAATGGATTTAGAATATGCTATGCTTTTTCTTTTAAATCAGAGGACTCTGGTTGCACACTAAAGGATATTTTGTTGTGTGTTGCTAAGACATCTGCAGACATAGCAGCCACATTTTATTTCCCACATCAAGTCTGGCAGATGACACACACTGTAATGAAATAGAAGAAATTAGCATTCTCATCCATGACTAGCTGATAGTTTTAGCAAAACCAGTCTTCTCCCCTTGCAAACGTGTGAAAGAGTGAATATGAGAAAATTATTAACTATCCTGAAATAAAAACAGAAATTTAATTCATAGCCATTAAAATTCAAAGGCATTTGTGAAAGACGCACTTCTAAAATGGTAAGGTTTTGGTAGTTTTTTGCAAATTTCCCTTTACAAAGAAACCCTTTCATGTGTATACAATAAAAAGGCTTAAGACCAAAAATCAACAACAAAAATCAAGAGTAGTATAATAGAGATGACTCAAAACCAAGTTTTAAGCTTGTGCACAAGTGGAAAAAAATTATCTAGTCTACTGAATTTGAAAAAAAAAAAAAAAGTCTATTTGGACCAAAGAAAGGAAACTACAGTGCTGAAGGGACCTTCCTGATCATGAAGTCCAGCTACCTGTCAACACAGGCAAAGCCAGTATATAACCCCTTTTATAGGTTATTATGGGTTTTGACCAACCAAATTTCTGAACTGAAAGGGTGATAGAAGAAATAGTTCGTATACGTACCTGTTTGCCTGTAAAACCCTGACAGATAACCTTTGTATTTTTGTTAATATACAGGTTTTTCCTTGATGCTGAGTAAGAACAGTGTCGTACTCCATTCTGTTGCACTAGAGAAAGAAATAAGAGAGCAAACCATTAATCCACTGTTTTTTTACATTCTTAAGTCAAAAAACATCCTATCAAACAAGTGTATATACATTAATGCTTACATCAAAAGATCAATTGATCCAGTAGTTAATGTTTTCAAAAGCAGCTCTGAAAATTTTAAGATTGTTATTCTAAGATATTAAACACCTGTTGTTCACTCTACCTATCATTTTGATTACTCAGTTTGTTAGGAATCAGGTTACATATTTCTCATATTGGGTAGTTAATATCAGAACTCCAGTCCCAACAAACAACGGACAGAAACAATGTCTTAACCACTATTCCCATTTGCAAATGAACACGGTTGTCCTCTAAGAACTTTTGCAAAGTGACAAAGCAGAACTAAAATCCCAATATCCCAGACACTGTTACACCTTCTGTGAACATTGCACAGTCCATACTAGAAAGTGAGAGATACTGAAGAGGTCGAGGGTCCCTCAGCCCAGGAGAAACCTGATGCCAAGCAAGACGTGCAGCAAGAGACCTTTTTCCAACAGATGCCCGCTTACGGGAGCTTAGACATCACTGCTTGAAATGTACTTGGGCTCATGGGAAAACAAAACTCTCCAGATACTCCACTAGAACCATTTTCAATTTAGTTGTCACCACTCTGGTCCAGAAAAAAACAACACAACACAACACAACTACAGAAAAACAGCACAGTCCATGCTGATATCAAAAAGACAAGGAGAATGACTGCATCTCTGCTGAAGGGAAACATGTTGACATCAAGTGATTAATAAAAAAAAAAAAAAAAAAAGAGAAATGCACAGAACGTTACCACGCAAGAAAGCTTGAGGTGAAGAGGAAAAAATGGTCTTCTGGCATACAAAGGATGCACGCAGTGCCCATATTCATTGCCATATGCTTTTTCAAATAGCAGAGTTTTGAGGGAATCAGAACTGATTTACTCCCTGCAAACATTTTAGACAAAACCCATATTTTTTGCTTTGACTGAACATTGGAGGGTACAATCCTAACACAGAAACTGACACCAGTATGTTACTATGTACCTCTTTAGCTCTTTTAAAATTTTACCACTTAAGATTTCAGTTAAAAGTGAAGCTGAAATAAAAATAAAAGATTCAGAATCACATGCCTGAACTGTTCCACATACTTACTCAGGCATCCCTGAAAAAGGGAGGGATTTTTTTATTTTTTTTCTATCTGTAGGAAGGAAGTAAAAGCCATTAAGTGGGAAAAAGGAAAAAGATATTCTTCAATATAAACTGCTAATGCACAGAATTTATTAAGATGCATTATTAGTATCTCGTAATAACACATTTTCTACTGGGTAGTAAAAAAGTGCAGAAAATTTAAGATCCATGTATATACATATTTCTATCCCAGAGCTACATAGGACTCTTCCACAAGTACTTCTGCCAACTAAATTTTAGTGATACACTGCTTTTATGCTTTACTTCCATTCAAAAAAAGTGAGAAGAAAAATAAAACCATGCCTGAAGAAGCCTACCAACATCAGTGCTATTGCTAAATCTAAAGTCCTTTGTTCTTAAAAAGTGCTGACAGAAACACAGGACTTCAACTACCTCCTGCCATTCTCTAAGGAGCTGGAGCAGCACCTCATCTTCAGACCAACACTCAGCTAGATTTTAAAGAGAAATGCACAGACTAGCATGCAGTAAACGTGTAAGAAAAGTGGTAAAAGTGCATGTCAGCTTACTGACCTTCAGAGTTTTAACCTAAATCACGTCTTTACCTACAAATACTTGCAGAATCTTACAGAACTTGTTAGGCCAAGAAGAAATACAAAGCAGTAACGCACAAAATAAGTCTGAAGCTAAGATTTAACGAACAGCATTATGAGGCTGTCCATGGGAGGGTAGAGAGAAGCCTTGCTGTTCAGTGCCACAGCTACAGAAGACAGCACAGTATGGTCTTTGTACTTGGCCAACAGCTTAGCCCGCCTAGGCAAGGCTGCAACACCTTGCGGGCTGCACCTGCACTGCTGCGACACCAAGTCGGTCAAATGCACAACTGGCAAAGAGCAGCCTGCCTCCAGCACAGGAGAGACAAAATAAGCAAAGAAACAGCTGGGCTGCTGGTTAGGAGAGCAGGGCCTCAGCCTACCTCATCTCAGCCATTTGGGCAATCCCTCAGGCACAGGATACGACTGGGTGAAACCCAATCCTGAGAAATGCAGAGGATGACCTCCCTGTGAAGAAGCTGTTATAGTCATGATCTACCACCAGCGATGCCTTGTGGGGAACGGTCGGGGCTGGGAGAAGTACAGGAGTGCACGTTTTGAAAGCCCTCTGACGGGCCTGCAAGGGTAAAGAATAAACAGGCAATGCTAAACTAATTCAAATTTAAGTGTTACACGTACTCTTTGTGTTACAACACTAACAAATCTACCTGCAAAATAGGAGAGGGCTGCTTGCCAGGCACACAGCGCACACTCAGTAATTTCAGTATTTAAAAAAAAAATTTTGATAAATAGTCACTTCTTTCTGTATACTATAAAAGCAATTCTACAGTCCCAGTTCAGATGTCCATTCCATACCTATTTTCAGGTATTTATAACCTTGCACAAAAATGTTTTTGAAAGCTTAAGTTTGTCCATTCTCAGTTTTGAGAAGACTATATAGATATATTTTTCAAGGATAAGAAGCTTTTGAGCATTTTCCGATCTATCAAAGTACCCCCCCCCAAAAAAAAAAAAATTGGGCACTGATAACTTAAAAGACAGCTTAAATTCCAAGCTTTGTATGGATTTACTCTTGAAGACTGCAGGTGTTTCTTACATTACTGAAGAGCCCTGGTTCAGAGAAAATACAGCTGATTCAAAAAAGCCTGGCTATAGGCTTGAACCGTTTGCTGTCTTCAGAGAGAGGCAGCTTAGCATGGGCACATGTCTAGTGAAGGAGACACTTCGGATAAATAAATAAATAAATCACCTTGCACTTTCTGGGCTGGCTGTTTATGAGTTTTTTGGTGTTTTTAAACTGACATGATAAAGCTCCATATTTCTCCCCATGGCCTTGTCTAAAGCAGAGAATTTTGCTCCTGGTTACCAGCACAATAGGAGCAGCAGGGGCATCGATCAAGATGAGGTTCTGGTATACGTGGCACAAACTGCAAGTCCTGGGTGCAAACAGCTGGCAATTTAAATAGGTATTGATATAGATAGATTGAAATAGACAGCTATAAGATGAGAAGGAAACAGGTGGAAAATTGAAATGGCATGCCTAAGTTCACAGCAGGTAAGAGTCAGAAATAGACTCCAAGTCTCAGTTTCCACCCAGGACCTTCATTCATTAGCTCATACTGCTTCACAATTTCCAATGCCTGTTCAGCCAATTGCTTTTACTAGCACAAATCAGGGTGTCCAAGTGTATATGCATGTTCCTTCAAGAAGATGGGGGGAATAAAAATTTGCTCTTCCAGTTACCAGGATTCAGCTGCAAAACAGTAAAAGCCAAACTCATTGGTGATGCTATTTTAATGCACACGTCTAAATTACAGGCCAAGTTACAAAGGTGCAGGCTCCAGATGAAGCCCTAGAGCACAAGAACAAGTCTTACCAAATCCAAACCTTGCAAAAGCACAGCGGAACTGCTGTATTTTGCCAAATCAGAATTCTAACATAACATTACTCTCTCCAATAAAGGCCTGCAATAGACCTTTAGAAAAGAGTATTAAAAATAAAATAAGAAACTGGATAATCTTTCCCAGGCAATCCCTTTCACTTCTGCTCCATCCCTGTTCTGTTTTGCATAGTTTGTGGTTTAAAAAAAAAGTTATGCAAATAACAAGATGCATTTATTTTGGATTTCCAGTACTTCTGCTTCTACAGAGAGACGTACTATGGCACAAAACTATTTTAGTCCACGGTGCAGGACAATCAAGTAGCTATGAAAAGTACTCAAATACCAAAACCCTACTGTCCCAGGACAGATTTGAAAAGCAAGATCTAAATTTTAGCAAAGGGGTATAAGCCTCTATATAAAACATCAGTTGTTTTACAGTAAAGAAACCTTAACAGAAACTAAGGGACAGAATTACCTCCAACATACATACAGCTGATATTTTCCAGAGGAACAACTTAAAATTTGCAGCCTTGAGCAAAACTTTAAGCTCACTTGTGTATTACAATTAAAAAGCCTTTCTAGAAAAATACACTACTATTTATCATGAAGTCCAAACATGAATGTACATGTTAAAAACCCCTTTGCAAGGTATTTTAAAGCACACATCAAATGTAAATATTGTTTAGACTGAGCTTTCAGGCACTTGTTGAGCAGCAACATCTCCCAGCCACAAAACTCATTTAAAATGATCCAACCCAAGCTATATTTGCCCAGCTTATTTGTGTTATGTGAGCCAGCTGAGAGTACAGATACTAAGGGCTTAAATCTCTTCCTCACTCAAACTTTAGAAAGCTGAATACTTGTTATTTTCAAGACTTCTTCCAAGATTCTCTAGACCTATGGACAGGAATCCAAGTCAGTATACCTCTGTCTTTCCCACATTTATCCCAGACAAACAGAAAAAGTTTGGAAGCTGAGGTAGCATCTGAGGCTGCTCACAAAATGAGCACAATACAAAAGCACGGTGAAACAGCAGAGATTCCTTTCCAGAAGGACCTGAGCAGATACCTACATTGCCAGAAGACTGACAAGTAATAAATTAAATTCTCCCTCCAAACAGCCAGAGAACTTGGAAGTGAAGGAAGATACTCCTTTTCCTTTCTATCACCTACATAAGGCAAGAAGAAAGCCTTAGAAATCATGTGGGCTTCAATACAAATGGGGAAAATGGAGGTCAGCGCAAGGGGAACTTGGGGAAGAACTGAGGTGCAAGAGAAAAATCAGGGAAGAACTGAGGTACAAAGAGCACGAGTCAAAATGCTAAAAAGTTGGGGTTTTTTTCCCCTCACTCTCTCACACACACACGCTTATTTTCCATCAGTTACAGCCCTTCAGTTTGTTACTGAGAAATCCTTTCAGTATTTGGTACGTGTTGTTTAATTTGCAGTTTTATGACCATCTCCCTTCTCCTTCCTCTGCCTACAAAAGCATGACCTGAAGAGAACAGAACAGAAACAGTTCTGAACAGCTTCTTACATTACAGAAGAGTACAGACACTTAAAAAAGCAGCAAAGACCAAGGTGCTGCAGCAAATTTCAGAGTTTACTGACTAGAAGCTTGATATTAACAAGAATATTCCACATGCAGTTTCGCTTTGCAGTCCTTTATTTAGGTTTTAGTCTTCATTATCAGGCCATATGTATATATTCACACACACAATTAGATTTCAACAACTCTCTCCTCTTCCCAAACACATCTACAAAATTCACCCTTAAAGGTATCAGTTGCGCTTATCAGAAGATGATCCTTACTGACAGAGAAGTTTTCATGCTATTGAGGGATTGCTCAAAATACCTTACTCCTGATTTTAAAGAGGATTATGCACTCAGAGAAGGATTTCTAGGTATTGCTTCCCAGCCTCTCTTGTCTCACCCCTTCCCTTGCCAAATTCCTGTTAATTATGGAAACCCCAATCTATGAACATGGCACAGGAGCTGAGGAATTAAGCAAATTAATCAGCCTGTAAAGGACAGATGCAATGACTATGCTACACCTACCACATTAAAACAAAACTAGGACTAATAGGCAAGTGACGTTCAGAAAAATTTCAATCCTTTCAACACACCACTCTTTCCCAATCAAAAATCCCCACTCATTGCAACAGACATTACTGGCCACAGGGGTCACGGGAGATGCGATGGCATCTGAAAGAAAAGCTTTCTCCTGAATTTATGAAGCTGAAACAACGTGAAGTATCCCACTGAATCTGCAAGCCCGAGGGGAAACTGGCCCATTCCTCTCAGTACAAATCAACTATTTCCTGGAGGGCAACAAACTGTTTTTCCCCATGTATACTCCACTAAGAACATGGTTTGGGAGTTTTCCTTCCCCCCCACAGTTTACATAAAAACAACTAATTCTTCAGTTTGGATTGTTATTTCTGCAGCAACTCTTTGCCAGGATTATTCACATCATTTACTGTAATCTTTTAATCTAAGAGCTCTACAAAGCCTTATAACACACCCAGAACGTAAGATCCCCTACCCTAACTCACAGTTAAGGTGCCTACAAAGACTCTCTTCAAAGTGTGGTATAGACATAGGTCTTTCTTGACTCTGTCCATATACAAACAGCGCTCTGAGCTGACCTTTGAGCAAGCACTTACAATTAATTGACATATTTCATACTACATTTTCATAACTTCCTGAACTGCACCTTACAGATACACACCCTGAATGTTTACTTCAGCAATGCACCAACAAAAATAGATACTGTGTCTCTTTTGCAACACACTAGAAACTCATGATTTTAAAATCAGGAAGAGAAGCAGATGTTAATTATTTGTTAGTGAAAATATATGTACAAAGTCCAAATGTAAGGTTTTAGCAGTCTCTTAACATTTTGTAAAGAGTACCAAACCAAACAAAGAGAGGTTTCTAATGAAGGACTATTTTATCTTGCAGGAGTTTTTAAAAAGACTTCATGAACAGAACACTTCTTGAGCAACTTAAATCACTTCTTCCCCTCTACCCACAAAAATAATTTTAAGTACTCTTCCCTGAATCTCTTACTGTTATTTGTAAAGGCAACAAAGTGGGGTTTTAACATGTAAAACTGCACCCAAGAGCAGCTTTGCTGGCAGTATAAATTAGGAATGTAGCACCTCGAATTTAACTTATCTGTTCCCCTCCATCAGAACCAATTCTCATTGGACTCAGGGGAGCCAACTCAAAGAGCTGAACTGGCAAAGATTAACAGTACAGTAAGAAAATACAGTTTTCTGCTCCTGCTCATGGAGAACAAGAAGTAGGAATGGATACCTGAGGGGATGGTAGGAGTGCCACAGGAACAACTCAGACTAGCTTAAAATGTTGTGGGATCATGTTATTGGACCCTGACCTGCAAGTTCCACCACACCTAGCCAAAAAAACTTTGCATGCAGTGAAACGAAGTAGGTTTAAGTTTATCCCCTTATTCTGAGCTACAAGAACCAAGATTAATGCAGTAATGCCTTGGTTTAGATTCCAAGAAATTACTCTTATGCCTATGCATACCCATACTGATTTCAGTAGAGGACGTAGCACTAACTGCACAAAAAAGTACACTGAAAAGAAAAAGGACTCTCCTTTTTATTGTGATCTTCAGAACAACACATATAAAAACTTTCAAGATGAAGTATTAGCCTCAGACTGCTTGTGTTCTCCATAATTAAAGGCTAATGTTCTTACTTTTGACAATAAAGAACAACTTTAGCAACTTGTGTTGAAATCACAGGACAATTTAGGGACCTTAAGAGGCCTCTACTCCAAACCACCCCTGGAAGCGACCAGATCCAACTCTACCAGCTTCCTCTGCGCCTTGACCAGTTTTTAGTCTTCCCGGAGAGAACAGAAAGAACAACCTTTCCGGGTCCCCATGCCTGCGGCTGACCACCCTCAATGCGAAAACTTTGCCTAGCTTTTAAACAGTTTTCCTTGCAGCCACATGTGTCCCCTGCCCTATACTGCCGCCCGCCTCCGAGAACAGCCTGCCTCCGACTTCCTTCCACCCAACGCTCTGGAAGAGCGACAGCCGGCACCGGAGAACAGCCCTCCAATCCCCGCTTTGGGCCTTCCGCGCTGAACCTGAGGAGACCCAGCTCCGCCAGCAGACCCAGACCCGGGAGAGGGGTTTGCTGGCCGCACCCCCGCGCCCAGACAGGCCCGGCGATGCCCAGGGGTACAGGCGGGACGCTTCCCCTCCCCCGGGTGACCTTGCCCCGTCGCAGGCCCGGCCCCTTCCCCTCCCGCGGCAGGCGGAGGCGGCCGGGCNCGGCCCGGCGCGGAGGGGAGGGGAGGGGGTGCCGGCGGCTCGGTACTCACGGCGGAGGAAGCGGCCCAGGAGGCGGGCGGCGGCGCGGCTGCAGTGAGACATCGTCCCCTTCGGCAATGACACCGGCCCGGCGGATCGCGGCGGGCGGGCGGGAGGCCCTGCGCGGCGCCTGAGCACTGCCCACCCCGGCGCGGCGCCGGGCAGCCCCGGGCGCGGATTGGCTCAGCCCAGAGGGCCCCCCCAGTGGTGGCAGCCAATCAAAGACGGAGATCGCCCCGCGGGGCATTGTGGGTATGGTAGTCCGCGGGGGACTCGGAGGTGCAGGGTGACAGGGCCGCGCTGTGGCGGACCTGCTGCTACCACCGCAGGAAGGTGACAGCCCTGATCGCTCCTATCTTGAGCTAAATTCAGACCAAGACCGGTTTTGGATGGGTGCGTGCTGTGGCTGCCTGTTAAAAGCCACCCTGGTACACGACTAGGTGGGTCGGTAAAGGTGAGGAGAAGCATTTCCAAACAAGCCAAAGGGGTTTAATGTGGAGGGTTTAGGGCGTGCGGTGGGTGCATGGAGCTGCCAAAAAAAGTCGCATTTTTCAGGGAAAGGTGGTATCTTCTAATTGAGTAAATGATCCACAAACCCACATACAAGTTAATTGGCCGGTCAAATGAAATATATTACTTGTCTCTACATACATGACCTCATTTGTTAGTAATTTGCTTGCAGCACTGTAGAAACAGAGCAGAATCCCTGTCCTGACCATGCCCAGCACACATTAAGTAAATGCTGCAATAAGGACAACTTGGGGACACAGGCGATAGTTCCAGGAAGAGCGACTCGGCTGTAAGGGTCAGTCTGATAAGTGGCAGTCCTGAGCACCCGCCGCTTTTTTGCACTACGTGTTTTGAAATGAAATATTTTTTTAAAAATGGAGAACTGATAATCCGCTTTCTCATTCGCCGTGGACAGTTTACTCATCTGGCTGATCCTGGGGCAGGAAAAGGAGCGTATCTGAATAAAACAACACAGTTCTGAAACAATAATTAGTGTTTTCTTTCCTCCCTGCAGAGATTCTTAACAGCAGCATTTTCTTTCTGCAAAACTTCAGGGGGCATTTGTTCTGGAAGAGAAAATGGTTAAAGAACCACAAGAAAGGCACAGCTCCTATTTTTTGAGAAGGGCATTTAGGCAAACGTTCACAAGAAGAGCACATGTCAGGCACAGTGGTTATGGGAGAGGCATTTCCAGAGCAAACAGAGGGTATGTCTGAACCTGGGACTTGTTGGAAAGGTAGAAAAATCAGGGAAAGCTGTGAAATCAGCTCATTTATTTAAAAAATGTGCAGTTCTTGCAGCCACAACTAAATTGACCTTAGATCGGTGTCAGAAGAAACCACTAAACTCTACCATGAGGCTTCCCACAAGGGGTTTTAGAGTGCTTTAACTTCTACACATGAGCTCCAGACACAGTTCAGTTCATGACATATGCCATCAGCTGCCTTCAGAAACAATACATGCGTATTTTTGTGTCTGTGGGCATAGACATGTGGGAGGTGGGCAAGAAGAGACAAAGTATTCCTTTAGGACAAAAGTAAACATACAGTCATACGCTGATTTCATCCTGATAATGTCCTTCACTTCACTTCCGTAAAACTGAGGCCAGAATGAGGCCATAATAAATAAATGAAGCATCCCAATGTTCAGCTTCTTAGGAGGTATATATGATCCCCTTAGGAGGACATACACACTGATTTTATAAGGAACCCGCTCACTGCTAAAAGATTTATACCTGGATCCATTTCCAAATCAATTTTTCCTTGACTTGAGGCTTTCACTAAGGCTCTTGTGGGGTTAATAGAATTTGAGTTAGGTGCCACTGTATTATCATTCTATATACAGGAAGATTTTGGTTTTAGCTGTGTCTCTACAAAACCATTTTCAGGAGGGGGGGAGAGAGAAGCTGATCTAGAAAATAATACACGAAAGAAATGAGTGAGACTGGAAAGCAGAAAACTGAAGGGAACAATAAGAACCCCAGCTGTTACTAAGTGATCCCCCTCACCTTGGTTAATAGGTGGCAGTGACAGGCAGGACTGTCCCACTGCCAAGGGTCAGAAAAGAGTCCCAGTCCTGTCCACAGGGAGATCTGGAGCTTTTGACCCCAGCTAAATTATACAGTGGGTTATTCCTTCTCTCCTTTTTATGTTGAGCTATGTAAGTGTCAGAAGTCCCTCTGTTGGATATCAAATGCACTCAACTCGGGCATGAAGTCCAACAACAGGACAAAATAAGGACAACTACAATTTTTTAGTGTTCTTAGTAGGATTATGTAGGATGTGAGTTTGGGTTGTTGGGGTTTTTTTTTTAAGTCTCAATAGCAGAAATATCTCTTTAGTCATTTGCCTTCAGAACATAATGCATATAGAGTCTTTTGAATCTTAATATTGATGCAAGTCATTAACACCCTAAAAGTTTTAGGGTACAGAAATCAACTGTACAATATATAAATGGCCAGACATACATGGAATTGAGCAGAAATAAACCTATTTTCATTTGTTTTAACAAAGTGCTTTGATTCCTGTCAGAGAACACTGTCCCACCAACATTAATTTAGCTGATTTAATAAACTGCCCAGAAAGAAACCACTCAGCCCAGGAACAAACAATACAGTGATTAGCAACATTCAGGTAGTCATGACAGGGTCTGCCTTACAAAGTTCAGGGCAGACCCAGTTCTCATGGGGTAGCCAAAGGATTAAGAAAGATTTTGGGATTTAATCTAAGAACAATACTTTTCAACCACTGCAGAAAGCTCAAAGGTCAGATAAGGGGTGGAGTCTCTCCCTAATGCATCTTTAAGTACATGCCTTCATGTTACGAGCAACACAGATCCTGGAGCAGAACCTTATGAAAATCACGCACCCGGGGACAAACTGAATTCTAGTGAAAACATTTTTCTTGCTCGCTTACTCATGGTTGGGCTTTAATCCTGTTTGAAAGCAGATCTTCCTGATATTAAACACAGGACTTTCTGCTTAGTATCCCTCTGTAGAGGACTTGACCTTCGGCTAGTAAAAAGCCCAAAGGAACACGATGTTAATGTTTACCTACCTGGGAGCTTCAGCCACAGCAGAAGACAAAAACACTGTCTGCTAACATTTTCCCTTTCCTAGATCTTCAGATGAAACAGAGATTCACTGCGTGCACAAAATGCAGCTTCTTTTGGTACTTCCTTAAAACTCTCTTTCCTTCTTTTAGACACTGGGGGGGCCAGTTGAGGTACCTGGGTGGGGTGCTTGGCCCGATGCAGGCTTTCTCTGGGTCATCACTGAAATCACTCAATCTCTCCCAGCCTTGGTTTCTTCTCCATAAGAGAAGTCATTGCTAACACTTTGTTTACTTGCATCATCAGCCAAAAATCTGCAATGCAAATGAATTACCAACCCCTTAACTGTCTGGATTTGCTACCACTAAGAGTAGCAAAACTACTTCAGATGTCCAGGTTTTTCAGGGTGTCCTTTTTACTCCCCAGAGCCCAGGTTTGATATTATACCGCAGAATAAAAACTGACTGTGGTCCAGGCACTGGCACTAGGAAACACCACGATGTAGTTGTCACCTGCACAAAAACCCTGTGTCTCTCTTCTCCATGAGGCCTTGATGGATGCAGCAAGTGCCTGCCAGTCTCCATCTTCTTCATCCACACAAGGAACTCACCCCTTAACTCACACAGCATCCTCTTTTCCATATGCACATTTCCAGGTATGAATCCATTGATCTCCACTTCTGGGTTCCATACTGATGTTGGTCTTGCTGCAGATAACATAGGAGACGTGCTTGGAACTGCAGCTCAATTCACTTGCTTGTCAACTGGCATCTAGTGCAGCTTGAGCTGCCCTGCGGCACACTGTCTTGCTTCTTTCTGCCTCTCTGGGAAAGCTTGGCTTTCCCATAAGTCCTGTATCCCATTAGCCAGTCCTCTGCAGAGGTCTCAGATACCGTAGGGCACCCCACATGGCACTAGACACCTATTTAGACACCTAATATGAGTCTTTGCTGTCTGAAGAGTACGCAGGTAAGGCCGAAATTCAGGTCTGCATGGCAGGTGTATACGTGCCGTCCCCGCTCTCGTTGTGCTAGTGGAAACCTACTCAGTGCAGACAGCGAAGATGAGCAAGCAGTTCACCTGATGTCCATAGGTGTCCGCTCCAAGGAGAGGGCTGAATTACTCTCCTGGGGCAATGATGCCAGATCTCCCAACTGGTTACAACAAGAGCTTAGAAACCCACCCCCATGGAAGCAGCCTACAGCAGGTGTTTGAAGCTGGACCTGACTCCCACCCAAAACTGTTTTGAATCCAGTGACGTGTGTTGCTAAGCAAGAGCAGCGGGCACAGACAGGCTAATGCGGTGGGTGGGGAAAGGTTCCATTCCAAGCTCGTGAAATAATGGGACATGCAGACCACACGGGGCGGTCTATTACAGCACAGAACTGAAAGTGTGGTTGCTTTGCTTGAAAAAAAAAGCCTTTAATGCTTTTTTTCTCCCCCCCAGTCATGACAGATGACTTGGAGCCATGTTACTGCTTTGCCAGAGCGTGACAATGTAAAATGATCACCGGGGGAATCCTGCTGCCAGCACGTATCACAGGGTATTTGCTGTTCACATCACATTTGCACGGCCAGAGGTTAAATGCTGCCACCAGTTTCTTAGGGACTTGAGCCTTGCATTTGACTGACAGCTGCAGTAGACACTGTTTCCATAGCTGTCCCATCAATACATTCATGTCTCTGTTAAATAAGAGAGCAGTAGAAAGCAGGATGCCTTCTTTGGTCTGGTCTGGTAGTTCCCCCTCCCATCTTTTCCTGTGACACTGATTTGTGTAGGTGTTTGTAGGACTCCACCAACTTGTCGCCGCTTCCTGAAAAGGAAACTCAAAACTGAAACAAACTTCTTGCACCCCAGAGTCTTCAGCATTCACTACAGCACATCTTCCCGGGACTGTCAGCACTTGTTTCTGAGCTGAAGAAAGTGCTGGCTGGGAGCATCATGCTCCTGCAGACCTCTCCGTAACAGGACATGCACCCTGATCATGGCACAAAGACAACAAACCTCATTTTTCTGAATAGTGATTGCATATTAAATGGGGAAGAAGAAGTGGCTTTTCCCTTCTATGTAGGCAGGATAAAAGGTCTGTTTGGGGCTCTGTTCAAGGAGGTTTTGGTGCGAGCAAGACACCTGCTCCATCATTTCTCTCCTGGCTGCTCACTGCCCTAGGACTGCAGCCCCTTACGCCACAAGCATTGTGGTGAGCTTAGTGCCAGGCAGAAATCCTTTGGGATGATGGCAGGAGCCACTCACTTGATCCATATGGTAAACTCAGACATATTAAAAAACGTATGGTTGTATCCACCCTAGCAGCTGTAGAAACAACGCAGTTGGAGCCACAAAATGGACTTTGTGGGCAGATATTCAATGGCATAAAATATACCCCCAACTTCCTACTCAGAATCAGAAACAGGTTTGTCTCCTGGTGGTGGCCAGACCTAAAAAACACCCCCTTGACAAACACAGGTTCCAGCGGGGAGGGTTTAGCAGGAAGGCCACCCTTCGAGGGAAAGCCTGTATTTAGGGGATTGCTAAACCAGGGACAAGCCCTTCAGCTGGTTTAGCCCTTACTCACATCAGCGATGACTCCAGACCTATGCTCCTTGCACCAGCTGATGTTTGATCAGTCTCCCATTTTTACCCTTGACAAAACAACCCCGCAGCCTGAATTCCTTATGCATCTCGTTAGCTTTAGCAGCATCCTCACGACCTATGACTGGAAGTTAAGAATGTGCAAACAAATTGGTCCTTCCTCCCATCTCCCTTGGATCGAGGCAGAGACCCAAGCATGAAGCTGAACCCTGGCCTTGCCTGTATCCAGCTGCCACCAACTAAGGGTGCTGACCCTCCAAAACCAGAGTTGTCTGTGGTTTCCCATACTTTAATTTACAGTTTGCAAGCAAAAAGTAGTCCCAGCATCTCAGCCCTTGGAGAGTCACCAGGAAGAGCAGGACCACTACTCTCCTTTTCTTTGTAAAGAGCACAGAGAAAACCAGAGGTGAGGATTCCCTCTGGAGAGATTAGCCACACTTTTGCTTTAACCCGCTTTATTTTTTTCCCTGCAGCTTGTGATTTTGCGGTAACAGAGCTATGGCTGAGAGCATCTGCTAAGGAATTAGTTAGAAATGGGCATACTGGGACTTCTGGTGTAACTACAGATAGCAAAGATAAAGACCAGTTGAGGATTTGTGGCAGAGAGGGAAATGTGGGTGTCGGTGGTGTCGTCTCGCTTGCTCCTTTTCTGTGCAATCCCCATACTGCTTTCAGCAAACAAATTTTATATTCTGTTCTCTGCTTCTGAAACATCATACAAACTTTTGTGGTATTGCTATTAGTATAGTTATTTAATATTTGTTTTCATTATTAGTACTGCTAAAAGAAAAAAAATAAGCACACAAACACTACCCTCTTCGTCCCTAAGCAGTGCCATGGCTTGGTATTTCTAAAGAGCCTGACATTTCTATGGTGCTTCACAAATAGGGGGTCAGATTTCAGCTTTGCACCAATCAGGGTCACAACGTCAACATCAGAAGCACTTCAGGGGGAAATCCCCAAGGATGGATACCAAACTGGTACCCGCAGCTCACCAGCCCCAGAGTGACACTTTCAGGTCCATCACAGCTTGGATTTCTCCCGGAAGGAAGATGCTGCTGAAGACCTCTAGTCATCTTCATCTAAATACCTTTTTTTCCCCCCTTTGCTGTGTGATCTGAAGCAGGTCTGGCGCTGTCACGTATCAGAGGCTTATCGGAGCATACTCATTTTTCTCAGTAAATTTTGCCAGAAATGCTTCCACAATTCCAGGTCTTAAAGAAAATCTTGACATTTAATGGGCTTTCGTAGCAGTTCACTGAGCTGCAGCCAGAGCACCCATACACATCCCACTGCCTTTCTCCCTCCTGCAGACAGGGCAGCCGAGCACAACGATCCGGTTTATTAAAAACACAGGTGTCAGACCCGGGGCTGCCCCATGGTGCTGGGAAATGTTCACATCTTGGAGACCTGCTTTTCCAGATGGTCAGGCTGCCCCACTGGTCATGAGGAATGGAGCAGATCTGAAGATAGGAGGGGTTCACGAAAGGAAAACAGCAGTTTGGGGCAAATTCTGCTCTCAGCGATCCTGCATGGGGTTGTCCTGGTGTTGGAGCAGGATAACTCTCCTTCCCTGGAGGCCAAGCTGGTTTTTAAGGCTTCAGGGTCATGGGATGCAGCTCAGCATGAGCTAAGCTGATGCAACCCTGATATCTAAGGGCCAGAGCTTCAGCGGTTGAAATCAATACCTCCCCTTTGACCTCAGCAGCCCAAAACACTTTGGTTCCTCTGTCTCTGCATAATTAGGCATGGAGCAATTTTGTTTTTTTACCCCTGTGGGGCTTAAGAAAGCCATACTTCTGAAAAGCAGCATCAGAAAACAAGAGAGTGGTAAGGAGTGGGAACGACCTCCCTCTGCACACCCAAAAGCCACATCATAGAAGAAGGTCTCAACCTAGTTAAATCTAGCACAGCCTGTAACAGAACAGAATCACAGAATCACAGAATAGTCCAGGTTGGAAGGGACCTCTGGAGATCATCTAGTCCAACCCCCCCGCCAGAGCAGGGTCACCTACAACAGGTTGCACAGGACAGCGTCCAGGCGGGTTTTGAATGTCTCCAGAGTGGGAGACTCCACAACCTCTCTGGGCAGCCTGTTCCAGTGCTCCACCACCCTCAAAGTAAAGAAGTTCCTCCTCATGTTAAGATGGAACTTCCTATGTTCAAGCTTGTGCCCATTACCCCTCGTCCTATCAATGGGCACCACTGAAAAAAGACTGCTCCCATCCCCCTGGCATCCTCCCTTCAAGTATTTGAAGGCATTAACAAGATCCCCCCTCAATCTTCTTTTCTCCAGACTAAAGAGACCCAAATCCCTCAGCCTCTCCTCATATGAAAGATGTTCCAATCCCCTAATCATCTTTGTAGCCCTTTGCTGGACCCTCTCCAGCAGATCCCTGTCCTTCTTGAACTGGGGAGCCCAGAACTGGACGCAGTATTCCAGATGCGGCCTCACCAGGGCAGAGTAGAGGGGGAGGATGACCTCCCTCGACCTGCTGGCCACACTCCTTTTGATGCACCCCAGGATGCCATTGGCCCTCTTGGCCGCCAGGGCACATTGCTGGCTCATGGTCATCCTGTTGTCCACCAGGACTCCCAGGTCCCTTTCCACAGAGCTGCTCTCCAGGAGGTCGGCCCCCAACCTGTACTGATGCATGGGGTTATTCCTCCCCAGATGCAGTACCCTACATTTACCCTTGTTGAATTTCATTAAGTTCCTCTCTGCCCAACTCTCCAGCCTATCCAGGTCACGCTGTAAGGCAGCACAGCCTTCTGGCGTATCAGCCACTCCTCCCAGTTTAGTGTCATCAGCAAACTTGCTGATGGTACACTCTATCCCTTCGTCCAGATCATCGATGAATATATTGAACAGGACTGGACCCAGTACTGACCCTTGAGGGACACCACTTGTTACTGACCTCCAACTAGACTCTGCACCACTAACCACAACCCTCTGAGCTCTATCTGCTAGCCAGTTCTCAATCCACCCCACTGTCCATTCATCTATCCCACACTTCCTAAGCTTGCCAGTGAGGATGATGTGGGAGACAGTTGTCGAAAGCCTTGCCAAAGTCAAGGTAGACAACATCCACTGCCCTCCCCTCATCCACCCATCTAGTGACCTCATCATAGAATGCTATCAGATTAGTCAGACACGACTTCCCCTTAGTGAATCCATGTTGACTACTTCTGATAACCTTCTTTTCATCCAGGTGCTTTGAGGTCCTGTGTCTGGTCCTGTGTCCCCAGAGCTCACAACACACATGGAACAAGCTCTTTCACCATACAAAGCAGCAGATCCAGCTACTTCCATCTGTTCTTGTTCTCCCATCATTTTCATCATCTGTTATTTCATGGGGAAATCACTCGGACACCTTCAGGATGACCAGTTGGCTGGGCTGTGTGGTCCTAGGGTGGGAACTGGTGGCTTTTATTAGCCCCAGAGGATAGACCTCTCCCTCTAGCAGTCTCATCAGGATATTCCCTTAGTTTCAGTGATGTTCACCTACCTTCCCTGGGGACACACGAATGAAAGCACAAAGGAAACCTCAGTTGCAACTTGTTTAATTCTGAATATGTATTGAAGCCTTGAGAAATGCTGAGCTGACAAATTACACCTTTTTGCTATCTTCTGTTGGACGCCATCTGTTGAACTTTTTTTGTACTAAAATTGCTTTTGTTTTCAGGCATTGTGGAATTGATGAAGGGTAGAAGTTCTGTCCACCATTTTTCTGGGGTCTTCAGAACCCCGGTGTAAAATCTAAATATAGGTTTATTCCATAGCAGGCTTTGTCTTGCACCTAAAGAAAAAAGTATTTTGCTCAAATTGGAGGGATTTTTTTGTGCCTTTTTTGTGTGTCACCTTTGTCCTTGCAAAAATAACTGACAACATAAAAAGTACCCAGCTTCTTTGTAAAGTGAAGATTTTTTCTTTGAGGCTTTTTCTTTTGCAGAAATCTTGCTGACTCAGTAATGTCACTGTGCAGGACCAAGTTAATGTTCCACTGAAATTCTTTGCTTCAGGATTAGTTCTTAAAATTGAATATCTGAAAAATATAGATGAATAGCTAAACTAAATACACACACAGAGAGCTTTCTCTAAATATACCTATTCTTTCATTTTTAACACCGTTTATTGTATATTTTTCTATTCATCCCTAAAGTTGCCTTGGCACTGTTGAAAACCCAGAGAATTAGTGACATTCAAATTTCTCTTTTAAAGCAATTTCTTCTATTCTTATATTCTGGGAAACCTTTCAAACTCTGTTGCAGCAGAGAAAAGCAATGGGTGGCTGACCATCCCTACCCCTCCATGGGAAGTGTGCTCACCACATGACTAAAATGGTGTTTTTTTAGTTTTTTGTTTTTGTTTTCCTGCAACCCCATCGCAGAAGAAAAGTACTGGTTGGTCGTGAAGGCTTCTCCTTTTTGTCATAGGGTAGTCATGTATATATATATGGTCGTATTTTATCTTTTCCTCTGTTCTGAAATAGTCGCAAGTACCACTAGATGTCGCAAATGCTTCACAGTTTGACGTTTCTCCCGGGGCTGGTGTCCTGAAAGTCTTGGCTGGAGAAGGACCTTTGCCGGTTTAGCTGAAGAGCAAAAGCAAGAACCATGCAACTAAGCAAAAAAACGATTGTTTTGTCCTCAGGAAGAGCAAGATACTTTAGGACAGACCTTTCTTGAGCAAAGAATTCATACGCTTCTGAAATCCTCCAGCTGAACCAGGCAGGCACAAAAAGACTCTGCAGCTTGTTCAGTCTGAAGGCAACTGTCAAACCTGCAGGGCCTCCCTGACTCTTTGAAGCGACAGTAGAAAAGGCACAGAAGGAATTTGAAGAGGGATGCAAAAAACTTTGCTGAAGTCAGGAAAGAAAAGTGACTGCAAGGATATTATTTTCTCCTTATGTTCTGATAATTTTGGTGTTGGAAGTAACTTTTCAATACCCTTCTCTAGAGTTAACATATGGCATTAGTGTTGTTGCTGTGGTTATTGATGCGTGCTGGTCCTGGAACTAATGAACACCTGCCTCCCCCTGCTGAAATAGTTAAGAAATAGCAAAAACATCAGCTGAGCATAATTAGGCCAAACTCGGGCATTTTCTGTCAAGAGGAGCTAATTATAGTGCCAAACCACTACAGAATTTGGCTGTATCTCTGCCCTGTTTTAGCAGCTTGTGGCAGAGGCAAATAATTGCAATGTGAAGGAGTGACCGTGTGAAGGTCAGGAGAAGAATATTCTTCTCAGGATATTCTGATTTCTGTCTCCTCTGGCATCATCTGTATGAACCTGTTCATCCTCAAGGACTTAGCACTAAGGTTACCACAAAAGAAAAATACACCTTTTTCAGAGGGATATTCAAACTAATTTTCTCCCACAGGCCTTCAGAGAATTTTTCTTCCTTCCCTAAAGACACTGTAGTCAGTGCACCAGCCTGTGTTATCATTATGCACATGAAAATAATAGCAAAGCTGAAGATAATTAATTCATTTATTCATTCTGTCATGACCAGTAATTGCTCCTGCGGATTCCTTTTTCACTCCAATGACAACATTTAATACAAACAAAAACAAAACTGAATTCCTGTGAAATTGCTACTAAAGCATTCCCTGAAGTTTAAAAAAAATAAAAGACTAAAAACAGTTGAAAAGAAAAAAGGAAGACAAAAGGGATCATCAGAACAAACTGCACCTTACAAAAAGCAGTGGACATGTTTGGTGGGGGTATTCTCGCTTTGCTGAATTTGTACAACATACACCAGCCTTGCACAGCTTCAACTTTCCATCGTTTCCACAGGATCACATCTGTGTTCTCAACAAATGCCATTCGAGTCCTCACATCCCTGCCCAGCACCACCGCACATGTTGCTTCCAGCACTTTTTATTGAGCTTCCAGCACTTTTTATCTTTTATTTTATTGAGCACTTTTTATTTCCAGGCTGCTTTTTATTGAGATCATTTTCGGTGGCCAGGGGCTGAGGAGTGTTAGTTCCCCTTGCTGCTTCCACACAGAGCAGGGAGACTCCCACGTATCCACCGGGATAACTTGCAGACATCTCCTCTCCAGCCACGTGCTGATGAATTTTCATGCAAACCAGACGTTCACAGCCCACACCTGCACAGTGCCACACTACCTCAAACCAGGACACCATATAGACCTGCTATAAGCTTTCCACATTGCTTCTCACACACCATCTATCAGCATCCAGCCTAGCATACACGCCAGGATGGTCTTTCAGACTTGACTTGTCTGGCTTCTCCTATTCCACATCCAAGGCAAGGATTAAACCAAGGAAAAACCTGGTTTAATTTCGCCCCTAAAATTGAGATGAAATGGAAAAGTCCAGGAACTTGTGTCCCTCCACTTGAATTCTCCAGCTAAATTCATGAGTGTCCTTTTCTAAAAGTGGAGTCCATTTAACAGGAAAAAAAATTAAAAGCCCACAAAAATAAATGTTACTTTTACCTTGAATGAGCTTTGGATCAGACCTACAGTGAGTAACAGAGGAAACCCACTGGAGGCTCTCCCACCCACAGCTCTCCCACCTCCCAGAGAGGTGTCCCACCAAGGAGCATCAGAAGCGTGCAGGTGCAGAGTGCTTTTCCTGAGCAAGGGGCATTTTTCGGCTCAGTGGCGTTTCTGCGTGGTTACACCACTTCAGTAGGTACCGCAGAGGATTATTAGCTGTCTGCTCTCACACTCCACTGAAACACCCAGGGACATTTACCGTCAAACAGAAATATTTGCAATATTGAAAACCACTGGGATTATTCACAGGTTTAGAATTAGATGAGCCCAAGTCCTGAAGAAGGCCACAGCGAAGCACTGCTCATCATACATCTCCAGGTGACCAAGTATGAATCTGATTGGATATATTTGTGCAGTAATAAGAAAATCATGCCTCCTGCAGTGATACACGCAAGGAGGATACACATTCAGAAGATAAGTTTTAAAATGGCCAGTTTCTCAGTTATTTACATCACCCTTATGACCAAACAAATTAAGGAAAAAGGGGAGCTAGGGTGGTAATCTGATCTCAGATAGTCATCATCTTAGAAGTCTTAATGAGTCAAAGATGACAAGTAAATTATAACATGTGAAAAGGCCCATGTAGCCATGGAGGAGACCTTGAACGCATCATCTGAGAGTGCAGGAGGGCAAAGCCACCAAGGGTCCTAGCTTCAGGGACCAAGCCCTCTGCTCACTGGATATCCAGCACCTTTAACCCCACAAGCTGGAGCAATGCCCTTATATTCCCCTTGTCTCTAGTTCCCCACATCCATCTCCTGTGCACTTTCCTGTTTCCTTTGAGGTCAGCCCAGTGTCCCTTTCTCATCCACACTGGCCTTCTGCCATGCTGGCTCTGCTTCCTCCACGTTGGGGGGGATTGCAGAGGAGGAGGAGGTGAACCACAGAGGAGGAGGTGGACCACAGGTTAGGAGATGGATCATGGGGAAGGAGGTGGGCCACAGCTCTCCACTGATGGACTGTAATGTGAACCCAGAGTGGCCCAAAGGTGTCTAAACTGCCTCACCCATCTCGAAGCTTGGCCAGATGGTTCCCACCTTCTTTGTCTACATTCACCTAATGTGCATGACTTGCCTGTAATGAGATTATTTATTACAGTGGCTTTAGTCAAATCCCTCTTCTGCACTTTAAAGCAATGCTTTTTTTGTCTGTCTGACTTTAGATGTAGACTGAAAACAACTGAGGCCAATAGATCTATTCATGCTTACACACTTCTCTAAATGAGCATTTTTATTAGGCTCATTGACACTTTCTTTTGAGATAATACCAAATCACAGCTCACTGAAGCCTGGTGTCAAATGCCCTTTGTGTCCAGAGGGAAAAGAAACTCAGCCCATAACTTGTCCCAGGTGGGATATATAAAAAACAGCCACCCTTTTTATTTTTTCTTCCTTAGTATCCTCAATATATAGCTCAGCTCTTCCTAAGTCAATCTAGCAATCCCTAGAGGAAAACACTAATACTTACAGCTATGGATGTACCCCATCTCCTGCCCCACGTCAGCCTGGAGATGCACCATAAGAGACCCAGGCAGGCTTCTCCTCTTCCTTGCACAGCCTAAGCCATGCCCTTGTACCAACTTGTCCTCAGGACATGGAGGGATGGAGCTACACCAGAGATGCCCTAGGTGACCGTCTTCAAGACACCGAAGGCTCATTGTGTATTTTGCCTCCACTGTGTGGACTGACCTCCTCAAGCATTGCATATATTTGTCTGGAGAGTCCTTGCCCATTTCCAGAAAACCAGGATGATTTCAAACCACCTGTTTATCAACAGGGGTGACAACTAGTACTGCCAGGTGAAAATTGAGAGCCCTCATCTCTTTTGTCATCTTGGAACTGTATCGCAAGAAAAACAACCCCGCGGTCGGTCAGGTTTGGTCACAACTCAGCAATGCTCTTTAGCAACCTGGCTGCTGGCATCTGAGTGCTGTAAATCAGACCTGCACAGGTGGTGAAGGCAATGGCAGAACTGATAGGGCGGCAAGTGCTGGATGCAGGGAGGGACTGGCTGCCTACTGGGAGGTAAACAATGTAAATTTGAGTGTGTTGCTCTGCATCTTAGTCTGCAAAAATCAGCTGTCATATTTCTGCCATGCCCTGGCTGGTTCCCAGAAAGCACCCCCCATTCTCACCCAGGTTTCGTGGGACCTTTCAGCTCATGAAAATCCACATCCTCCCCTCACACACACCTCGCTGTAGAACAACCCCAGTAAATGTGTCACGTCAGGGTTTTTTCCTAAGAATCACCTAGATTTTTAAAACCATGTCTCACTCAAAAATTCAAAATATCTTCCCTCCATCTTTGGATCTGTCTGCAGATAATACTGATTTCTTGTTCATTAGCTTCACCTGTCTCACTGGAGTTTTTCCTGCTTTGTGTGGAGGTGAGGAACTGTGGGTCATCACCCTCTGATCGGTATAAGCCTTTCACTAGATCGCATTTTCCTAGCAAGTAACCGAGAGCTTGGACTGACATGAAGTACCCTGATTATTTTCTGGAGCAGATCTGAAAAAAATCTCTCTGCATCCTCCATTGAATATTGTGAATTTGGGAAAAATTTGTATCCATCCTTTTCACTTTGACCCATGTCTACTAAAATTGCATTTTCTGCTTTAAGTAATGCAATACTTTGTGAAAATGTTATCGCAGTTCCCTGATGTTGAGAGACTGGGAGGCAGGAATGGATGTGGATTGCGTTTATCTGGGGTAGGTGCTCCCAGGAGGTAATGGATCCTGCCTAAAATAGATGGCTTGAATCCATTTGGCTCTTTCCATAAGGCTCCACGTTTGCTCAAGCTAACTGCTCACATAGCTTTTGAGTGGGAAGTTATGTGAGACAAATCCCATTACTGCTGCAGTAAAACCAGGAATAAGTTGCTCCTAGTCCTGCTATGGCAGTCTGTTTGATCGGCAAAATGGGTGCAGAGATAGATCGATAGACAGATAAATGTGTTATAGCAGACAATATTTGTCCGTGCTTGGCCAGCCGTCTGGCTAAATAGCAATATTGATCCTGTAGATAATGACATCCCTAAAATACCTAACTTACTCCTCAAGCAGTAAATACAGGCCTTAGGGCATGAATTTCTCCACTGAATTCTTCTTGGGAAAAGCAGCCATCTACCTCAGAGTAACTGCATAGTGTGGACTCTCTCACACACTGGTTTTATCATATATATTTCTCTTAAATTAGTCAGATGAAGACTAGAAACGTATCAGGATTCTTTTCCCTCTCGTTTACTTAATATTCAATTTGGAACTTCGGGTATTATTTAATCCAGAAATGTTCAAGTTTTCTAAGTGGTCATTGACCGAATTAAGTTTATTTGTTCCTTTATAACCAAAATGTTCCCAATCTGGATGATGGAAATAAGCTATGTGAAATGCTGCTTCCTGGGAGCTTAAAATCATGTACACCTGACTTCCAGAAAAGAAACATCATATCTTTTCTGTCTTTTTTACAGGACCCAAAACTAATTCAGCTGAAAAACAGTCAAGGGAAGAAATTTCCCAGGCAGGATCGATTAAAAATACCAAACCTGTGAATAATGTTTTGATGTGATCTTGACTAACACGTGTGGCAAAACATTGCTGGCGCCTCCAGCTGTACAACCCTGTGAGCAGAGACTTTTCTAATGATTCTTCTACAATCTGCTAAAAGTTTCTTGCTGACTTGCTTTAAAAGCGATAAAAAGGGGACAGCCCTTAGCCAGCGTAGATGCTGATGAGGCAACAGGGTCGGTCAGGCAGAGCATCTGAGGAACTAGAAATGAAGCCCGACAGGCACCAGTGGGCATCGGAGGTACCAAGACATCAACCCAGCCTGTCCCATGAGCTGGTGTCCCTGCAGACAGGGTGAAGGATCTGAGCTGGGGAGCGTACAGCTTCCTGCTCTCCCAGGATAACCAGGATGGCGGAAATCTGTGCTGGAAAACACACATCCCCATATGACAAACCTGAGGATTAAAGGTCAATTTTTTAATGGTCTTCAGCAATTTTTCAATCCTGGAGGAAAGGGGTGCTGCGAGGGGGTGGAGGAGGGAGGAGACCCTTCATGGGGTCCCAGTTCTGTAGTTACCAGGGATGCAAGCAAAAAATACTGCTGCAGGGGCTTCACCGCAGGCAGAGGCTCGTGGAGTATGAATTACAGCAATGGCTATCGTGGAGGAGCACAATAGTAAGAAGGATCTAGTTCCTCGGAAACACTTGTTTCTATTCAAGTTAAAAACCAAATCATTTTAATAAAAAGTCATCTCTCCAGCCTCACATAAAAGTGTCTGACAGCCTTCCACTTCCAATACCCAAGAGATATGGCTAAATAAAATCCGTTTTATAACACAATATTCAAAACAAAATAATTTGTGAAGCATCTTTTGCACTGACTGTACTGTTCTGCTTTCCCAGCGAGTGCAAATGCCCGAATGCCACCTTGAGTTTTGAATATTCCAGTAAAGTAAAATTCAAATGTATTCTCTGTAGATACCTACCAATGTTACTCCTTCCTCATTAGAAGTATTTCCAAATCAGTTAAGTAATAACTACAGGGAAAATTCTCTATATTCCCAATTACTATTCCCCAGTTTGTCTTCCAGTATAACCTTTTCTTCATTTAAAACCCAGATAGAGAGGTCACTGTTGATGAGATATTAAAAACTCCAAAGGATCTGTAGATGCTGTTACTTCCTTTAATCCATCTGTTGCCCTCCAATAGGAATGGGCTCCATCCCTGACAGAATGACCAGTGCCTTGTTCCAAACTTAGCACACAAAGCTGGACATATTGGTGGCATCCTGATGTCTACAAGCAACACTGCCAAAATCCTGGATCAGGGCAGTGATTTTGTTGAAGATCCTGCTCTGGGCTCCTAGGATGAGTCCCTGCATCCAAAGAGGCAATCAGAGGCTTGGCTGGCCACAGCCATGCTTGTTTTCCACCAGCTACTGTGAGTCACCCTGTTGAGGGCATGAAGACCAACCCAAATACAACCCCCCCATCCTTGAGGACCTTGAGCTGTTTCTGGGGAAGCCAATGCCATTTGACTTCACTACCATATGCAGAGAAACACTGTTAACTATGGGCCACTGGAGAGGCTTGTGCCACCAGTTCCCTAGTGGAGATTTCTCCAGGTCATTGCAGGGGAGCAGAGAAGGAGGGGTAGTTCAGGGATGAATCCTTCCAGCCCAGGTATCCCTCCCAAACCTTGGTAGATCCATGGGACACACAGACCTCTGTACAATGATACCTCCTGCCGCCACAGCAACCCCTTGACAAGCTTCCAAAGATCAGGTGAGGGAGCAGTAGCGGCCATGGGCTGTTGGGGAGCCTCCTGCCCAGGAGAGCCTGGGGAGGGGGCTTGTGTGATAGCATGTTTTAAAGGGCTGTAGATAGCTAGGGCTTGACACATCAGCAGGTGCACAAGAAAAATGTAGAGCCTCAGCAAAAACATGCAGTGCAAACTTCAAAACTCTGGCCAGAGTCAACATGGGTTGCTCGAGCTCTCAAACAAGGATGGAAAAAACTTCTTCATAAATGACAAACCATGACCACGGTCATACAGTGGATCATATCCTGAAGCCACCTGATCATCTCAGTAGAGAGAAAGGATAAATAGCTGTTTGCTCTTCAGTTATACAAGATTTTGGTACATAAGTTACGAGCTCTTGGATTTGACTCCTCACTGATTTGGTCCAGCCCTCACTAAGCGATATGTAAAAGTAGAGAAGAGAATGATAGTCTCCCCTTCAAAAAACAATTCATGTAAGGATTAAAGGAAGGCAAGACTATCTTTTTTTTCAGTAAGGAATTAAGATAGTAAGAAAAGCATCACAGTCTAGATGTACAGTGGAGTTTTTCAATGTAATTTGTCGTTGCCAAATAAATTACATTGGGATTACACTGTACAGGTTATTAAATACTGATTACAAGAAAAGAGCACACTGTGGCAGGCAAATAACTTAAAAGTTCCTGAAACGAAGGCTTTGAAAATGTTTTAAGGGAATTAATGTTTAATTAATGATTTTGATCTACAAGGCATTCCAGTAATAGCTTCAGTAAGCGATTACACAAACCTGTGAGACATTCCTAAGTAGAAAGGATACTGGATGTTAGTATTTTTTTTAATTAACACTGCATTGGAAGACCACCCCGAGGGAATTTGGTGAATAAAATGACCGTTCCAGTTAGCAGACTCTTCACCTTCTGTGATTTTTTTTTTGCATGATCCAATTTATGTGCACGTATTTTTAACAATACCGCATGAGATGAACGTGATTAAGAATATTCCTAATTCAACATCCCAAGTTAACTTGGATCTTAAACTGCAGGGAGGTTTACACATATGAGATGGTTGGCTTAATAGTCACTTTTTTTCTTCCACTGAATTTCATCTTTCTGCTGTTGACTTCAAGAAACAACATAAATCAGCAGCAGCATTTAACTTTCCAATGTTATTGATAATTTATGTTAGAAAACTTATCTTACAGTAAGACCTTCTTGTAAAATGTCTTCTCTTTTTTCATTAAAAAAAACTTTACGTGATTTCTTATAGTCAAAGCCAAGTCACTGATCCTTCTCTGTTTGGCTCACTACATTTACCTCAATGATCTGACATTATTTTCACAAGGCTGTAAGTGCAATTAAGGGCATTTAAAAGATGATTGTGTCAGTACCTGTAAAAATACAAACAGGAAAGTCTACTGAACTGAAAACAATAAATATCTGGTATCTGTTTTCCTACAGAGGTGATGTTACAAAGACTCTGCTACATAAAAATTTTCATTAGGGAATTTCATGGTAATTTGTAGTGCCTTGTCAGGAGGTAAATCCCACATGAGATTCAAGACATCTAAATAGCTGATCTGTCAATTTCTGTAATTATATAGGGGCTTTTTAACAGTTCAGATCCTGATGAGATATAGGGATGATAAAACTCTCATTAAAGTTGAAATTAATAAACTTTAGAAGTTCTAGTACAAAAAATGGCAGTTTCTAGATCTTTAAGTTCATCTTCAAGCTGAAATGCATAATCTTTTTGCTAATGTACTGAGTAAAATAAAATTGCAAAGAAGTTTTGGAGGATTCACAAGGCTTGATAAATTTGAAAAATCGCTTTGAAAAGGAGGACTTTTTCCTTTTCCACTTCCTTTCCCAGTGCAGCTGGACCAAAGCCAACATCATTACACGATTTTTGGTTAAAACCACCTGAATTAAAAGTTCATCCAGACTTAACTAACTTTATCCAGATAAGTAATGGGAAGGTTTTCCCTGGTTACAACATGGATCTGGCTTTATATTTAAAAGATATTAATACTTGTTACAGCTTACTAATATTCATTATAGCTCATTTTTCTCACTGGTTATAATGGGCTCATTTTCTCCCTATCACTGGCTATAATCATTTGGTTTGGTCTATGCTGCCTGCTTAATTATTTTCATCTCTTTTTATGTCACATTTCTCAGAATAATAATTAGGTCAGATCATAAATCCCATCCTACAGTGACAATAATAAAAACTTGACAGACAGTAATACTTGCTTTATAACGTGGAACAAGGTGATTCAGTTTAACTAAACACTTAATTTCTTTCTACTTAGCTTAATTAATTAATCCTAATTATTTAACCTATTAACCGCAAGTTAATTAAACTGAATCTGAAGCACTCTCTTATTATATTTATATTGCTTTTTTTTTTTTTTTTTGAATGGGACTAGTGCTTCATTACCTCTCTTGCTCATTAATTTTAGTGCTGCTGTTGCTCTTTCTTGAAACATTTGTTTTCTCCAGGGCCAAGTTAATCCATAATTCAGCGCTAATGGTAAATCAGTTGTGCATTACCCGCCGCGCACGCTCCACGAGGTGACGCCAGGGGCTGCATGCAGGGGCTGGACTGCGGTTAGCATCGGGTAACAGCACCCGCTGCGGCATCCCACCCTGAACAGCCACAACCATCCCACCTTGGGCTTTAAAAGGACACCTCCTTCCAACTGCTTTTGATATTTTTATTTTTTTCAATGCCGTCTTCTAAAAATATGTCCCTGCTTTTCTTCAGTGCTGCAAGGGAGCAGGGTGGGATGGAGGTGGCAGCCCTGTTTCTAAAGGCTTCTTAAGTGTCTTTTGAAGAGCCCCTTGAAAAATGAAAGTCCAAAGCAAATGCCTCAGTGCAAACCATCCAAGGTGTTAAAATCAAATTCAACAAACTCAAGCCGAAGAGCTGCTGGGAGCAGCCCACCAGCGTGGGCACAGTTGAACTGCCCCTATCCAGGGAAGTTGTGGGTACCTGCAGTGCTTGCCCTTATTTGAAGGTCTGCCATGGTGTATTGGGTTTGTGTGGCCAGGTTCTGCTAGCAGAGGGGCTACAGGGATGGCTTCTGTGAGAAGCTGTTAGAAGCTTCCCCTATGTCTGATAGAGCCAACGCCAGTCGGCTCCAAGACGGACTCACTGCTGGCCAAGGCCGAGCCCATCAGCGATGGTGGTAGCACCTCGGTGATAACATATTTAAGAGAGGGGAAAAAAAACCCTGTGCAACAGCAATTGCAGTGGGAGAGGGGAGTGAGAATATGAGAGCAACAACCCTGCAGACACACAGCTCAGTGAAGAAGGAGGGGGAGGAGGTGCCCCAGGCACTGGAGCAGATTCCTCTGCAGCCTGTGATGAAGACCACAGCGAGGCAGGCTGACCCCTGCAGCCCATGGAGGTCCACAGTGAAGCAGATATCCACCTGCAGCCTGTGGAGGACCCCACGCCGGAGCAGGAGGCTGTGACCCCATGGGAATCCTGCGCTGGGGCAGGCTCCTGGCAGACCATGTGGCCCCAGGGAGAGAGAAGACCACACTGGAGCAGGTTTGCTGGCAGGACTCGTGATCACATGAGGGACCCACGCTGGAGCAGTCTGTTCCTGAAGGACTGCACCCCATGGAAGCGACCCACGCTGGAGCAGTTAGTGAAGAACTGCAGCTCATGGGAAGGACTCACATTGGAGAAGTTCACGGAGGACTGTCTCCCCAAGGAGGGACCCCATGCTGGAGCAGGGGAAGAATGTGAGGAGTCCTTCCCCTGAGGAGGAAGGAGCAGCAGAGTCAACGAGGGATGAACTGACCACAACCCCCACTCCCCGACCCCCTGCCCCACTCAGTGGGGAGGAGGTAGAGAAATCAGGAGTGAAGTTGAGCCAGGGAAGCAGGGAGGGGTGGGGGTGGAAGGTGTTTTTAAGATTTGGTTTTATTTCTCATTATCCTACTCCAATTTGATTGGTAATAAATTAAACTATTTTTTTCCCCCAAGTCGAGTCTGTTTTGCCTGTCACTGTAATTGCTGAGTGATCTCCCTGTCCTTATCTCAACCCATGAGCCTTTCGTTTTATTTTCTCTCCCCGGTCCTGCTGAGGAAGGGGAGCGATAGAGCAGCTTCGGTGGGCTCCTGGAGTCCAGCCAGTGTCAACCCACCATACACAGCATGCTCACCTATAAACCATTCTCTCTCCAAAAGACATATATAATGATAATGGTGATAAGTTTGGAAGAGCAAGGGCCAGGGAGGTGATAAGTTTGGAAGAGCAAGGGCCAGGGACTAGAAATACCTCTACTGCCTGTCACTTCGTTTTCATCAAAGATGCTCGTGGCATCAGTGCAAGCAGGCTGTGTTGGTGGCAGCGCAGAGCCACGGTACGCCAAGGCCACGGCAGGATGGGACAGACTGCCTGCACTAAGCAAGCCCCACACATGCTAGTAGGTAAAGGTGTCAATGGTCATGACAGGTCAGAGCAGCCTCTGAGGGAAAGGACCAGACCTTTCTTAAGAGATCCTTAACTCAAAAATCCACCTACTGACTCTGAAAATACACGCTGGGGGAGTTCGCACGAAGAAAATCTGCACAAAGCCTCCAGAACTTGTTAGACATCAAATTTTTTCCAGCACTTCAGAGATTTTAATTCCACCTCTATAGCAGAGTAAACTCTACACCTGTAACCCACAGCCCAAGACCCACTCAAAGTCCCGCCCCAGCAGGGGCACCTGTTGCAAAAGCACCCACCGGTGCTACCAGCATCCCAAGCACCGGGAGAAGCTCAAGAGCCAGACCTGCCACCTTCATGCTTAGATTTCACAAGCCCCTGCTAAGCACAAAGCTGAATGAGATCACATCTGGTCCAGGGCCAGAAAGTAATGGTGCGGTAATGGTTTTATTGGCTTTTTGAGAAGGAGCTGTTTGATCTCAGAGAGAGAGAGAGAGGAGAGTCAACAGCAACATTCGCTCCCGCTAATCTCATTTCCAGAAGCATGCTGAGTGAGAAGGCGCTTGGGCACAAAGCTCTGCTCGATTGCTCTCTGTTTATCCAGGATTACATTAGGAGCCCAAGACGCATCTGAAAACAGCCCATGGCAAGAACGAGGGGTTTGCAAATGGGCTTCTGCAGCATCAGGTTTGCGGGAAGAGCTATTCCAGTGTTTCCAACAAGTTGTTGGCTGGATAGCAGCCAGTTTGCTCAATAAAAGTGCTTCAGAATTAACAGAATAGATGTGCAGGAAGGGGAAGATTTAGAGATGTAAAAAATAGCTCCTTTTCGTAAAAAGAAAAAAAGGAGTTGTATTTAGATGCGCAGGTTTTAGACATGCAAATTTAAGACATGCAAATTTGAAAAAGTCTCAAGCCAAGTACTACAGCTAAAAATTGTTGATTAGATAATCTGGTTAATTTAAAATAATATAATGTAATTACCTTAAGCAAAAAGAAATCAAATGCAGAAGGGTGAATTTGGCCTGGGTGAAGGGCCCTTGTAAGGGGAAAGCTACAGTGGAAGTTAGTCCGATGATGATCTGCCCCATTGTCCATGAAATAGTTACTTTAAAAACCAAAAATTACCACCAAATCTGGTATAACATCTCTTTATTTCAGTGTTTACAACACAAAGAGAGGGCTTGCATTTTGACACCAGAACCATGCAAAGCACCTATACACCGAGAACAAGATACTGAACGAGTGTCTCTCTCCTGCTACATGTGGAAAATTTAGGCAGGAAGACTCCGTTTTCCTGTGCGTTCCGCTCTATCCTTCCACAAATCAACCAGCTGTGAGGGGTGATAATTAACCTTCATTCCAAATCAATTTGCCACTGAACAGTATTCCATGCTGCCCTAAGCTGCTCACATATGCTTCTGTAAACTTCATCAAGGACCCAGTTCTGCACTCAGTTTACACGGACGAAGGCCCAAACATCTCCAGCTACAGGAACAGACTTTAATCAGAGGTACTGAATTAATGGAGAGCAGAATTTGGCTCAAAGGATGAGCATCTCCTCCATACAGAGGCCCAGAAAAGGCCCTTATTAATGTCCCAGACAGAAGGATGTAGAGATCACCCTAGGCTCAGAGAATTGTCGTGTGCACGGAGGACAACTAGACATCCCGAACTATTAAAAAACAGTGGTATAGAAAAATAAAAGGCATAAAATACCGAACCAAAAAGGTTCCAAATAAGGCATCAGCAGGTCCCGACTGGATGCGCTCCTGTTATGTGCATCACCCTCCCAGTCAGGGTGGTCAGGAACGATGCATTAGGATTGTATTTCTGACCTCAGTCACTAAGGACTATGAGCAACCAGAAGGGTTCAAGTTCTGTTCGGAAAAAAAAAAAAAAACAAACAAAAAACCAAACAACAAAACACAAATCAAGGAGTATTCTTTTTGGTAAGTATTTTTTAGAAAATAAAATAAAAACGTTAAAGCAATTTGTTTAAATGATTCTTTAAAAAGAGAACATTCCTGTAAAGTAAAAATATATATATATAGAAATAGAATATATTTTTTGTTGTTTTTAAAAAAAAGACATTCAGTATCACGTCAGCGGATTCTGATCAACTTCCTGTCCGTCTTCTGTGATAACCGCTGCTCGTTAAGGCAAAACGTCAGGTTGGCACCGTTACAACAGCTGAATCAAACTGGCCGAAGGCAAAGCAGAGCAGGCAGCGTGCCGGCATCAATGAGGCTGCTTCTCCCGCACACTGACCGAGCCGTCCTCCATGCCAAAGTACACCACTTCTGCCATGTTGATGAAGAGCCCCGTCTCCACCACACCTGGGGAACAAGAGTTCACATGCTGGTTAATGCCAGAGCCACCACATTGCTCGAATCCTTTGCTCTGACCATGTTTTTGTTCATTAAGAGGCACCAGTGCCTTCATCAGAGTTTTGAAGAAAGGTGTCCAACCTGGATGATGTTGCATCAGCCACACAGGGAGCCTCTGGGAAGTCTTCTCCATGCAGCCACCCCAAGAGGAAGCTCTCTCCAGAGTGAGAAACAAGTCCCAAAGTTCCCCTAGACATTCACACCACCCCAGCCACCACCACTACACTAACACAATCACAAGTGTGGCATTTTCAGCCATCTGACAACCCACAGGAGCAAGAGGAAGCTACATGCAGCCACAGGCTTACTCACTTTGCCTTTAAATGCATCTAAAAAAACCTATCCTGTTGGAGAACACCTGGATAACACTTCTTCAAATGTTAAGACACAACAGATCTGATGCTACCTCTGCAACTTGTAGCCCGTTTGCAAATGTACTTTTGGTTTCATTTAATTATGGGGTGCTCCTAACTTCACTGTGATCACTGAGCCACAGCCAGAGGCCAGAAAGTAGGACAAGGGCTACCACAAGCACAAGGTGGCCAGAACCCTACTGTCAAACTGTATTTAGGCTTTAACAGTTCTGCTCATCCACTTCTGGGTAGGGAAGATGCTCTTCTCCCATTAGCAGGTCCACTTCTGAGCAGCAAATGGTGCTGAGACCATCTCCACACCAACATGATGGAATGGGTCCCATTATTTACCATTCATTTCTCAACCAAAAGAGAGATGCACCGAAGTCCTTGCAGAGAGGCTGTTTTGTTTGCAAACAGTGTGACTGGCCACCGTTTCTCTCTTGCACAGAAACAGGTGTAATGATACAGACATTCGTACGGCCATGGGCAGCAACCCCATTAGGGTATGGAGCGCTGCACCAGGGACAGCCCAGATCAGCTGTGGTCATCGGTTCATTTAGAACCGCTCCTGCTGAAGATCCAAACCTGCCATCTACTGCTGGCTGCAAGCAAGTGCCAGGTAATTATTCAGACAGCAAAGACACCGGGACAAGCCAAGGCAGAGGTAGCACCCTAGCAGTTTGCTCCCAGAGCAGGAAAAAAAGAAATGGGTATATTTTCAGTAAATCAGCCTTATAAGCAGTACTGAGGGAAGCAAACCCGTCGAACAGAAACAACTAGAAGTTACTTCACCCAGTCTACACCCATGGCCTCTGCCTGCTCTTGTGTTTTAATTGTGGTGCCAGGACAATATATTTCTGCTTTGGGGACATTGAGGTTTGTGCAACAGGATGCCATCCTGTTCCTGCACACCCTGACAATGCACAGTCAGTGAATGCAGTTGTGTTATGGACTTCAAGGACAGGCAGGTATCTAGGATAAACTCAAAGATAATAGGTATAACAATATGTATTCAAAAGCTGACCAGTTTCCAGATCAGACTTTGCCAAGATAACCGGACAAGACATGCAGATGTGGCTGACCCAGTCTATCTGCTGCTTCACTGAAGCCCAGCGAGTGCCACTGCCCCTGGGCAGACCTCGGTCATCCAGAAGCAGCTCTGGCCTGGACAGCAGGTCTCGTGCAGGGCAGGAGTCCTTGCAGAGAGGCTGTTTCATTTGCAAATGGTGCAATCGGCCCCTGCTTCTCTCTTGCACAGCAATAGCTACAGCAATAGCCAGGATATGCTGTGCCTTCACAGCAAGGTGAGCCTGTGGGACCACACAGCAGTAACGGGATGCAGACCTGTAATCAGCTTCTGGAAAATACTGTAACCTAGTGCAAACCCTCACTCCAGAGTCCACCAGTGTTTCCATTAAAAGCCCCTCTCTAACTGGGCACAAGGAGAGTAAGGAAGAGCACAGGACTGGCATGCCTAATGGAAAACAGCATCAGAAGTCAACCTGGTATCACTGCAGGTTTTTACCACCGTACGGGAATGCCACCTGGGTACAGTTGTACTAATTCAGCTGACAGATCTCTGAAGTAGAAACCTTCTGAAGTAGGGACTCTTAAGAGGGCAGTAAACACACACACACTTCCTCCTATCCAAGGGAGACCTCCCACAGTCAGGGTTATCTAGCATGGACCAAGCCTTAGGCAGCTTTTGGGTTTTTTTTTTAAATCACAGACATTACCTGGTATCATTTTTATAGCGGTGTTCACTTCACTCCATTCATGTACCTTGTCAAACTTCCAGTCCAGGATGAAGTTCCCATTGTCTGTCACCACGGGGCCCTGGGAAGCAAACCTATTTGTTAGCACTGTGAGCTCCTTGTCTACCAAGCACAGCCAGGGACTGTCACAGCCGTCACCCAGACCAGCCGCCCCTGCTGCAACAGTTTAGATAGAGTCATCACTCAAGTGAATCGGGGCAGTCCACAATAAGCCTTGCCCAAGGCAAAGGCTTGTTCCTCATTCTCCTGCATACTGATAATCATGCAGAAGCTGGAAACAATGTAATTTCATCACTGCAACAAGGGATCCTTTTCACAAGAGTAAATCTAGATTAATGTCCTAAAAAAGCTATTACAGGCAATTGAAGCCAAAATAAGATACCCCTCTGCCCCAGCAATAAGAACGTGCTGCTGGATGCCATGGGGAGGTTTTGGAGTTGAAGTTGAATTGCTGGCCTTCAGCGTCCCAGATGTGCCCAGCACTCTCTCAAGCCCAACAGAAGGAGCAACTGGGTCCTTGCAACAGAGCAGAGACAGCTGGGGCTGAGGACAAGGTGTTTCAGTGGCATCGAGCAGGGTGTGCAGCCACACGTGCCAGGAGGGAGCAGCATTCTCCAAGAACACAGCTTGTGCTGGAGCAGCACCAATGTGCATTCCCTGAGTGAGGCTGGTCTCAACTTCACAGAGAACGACTGGTTTGCTCTTCTCAGGCACCCAAATGCAGTCCCTAAAGGCTCTTGGGATTAGACACATTAAAAACAAGTATTCAGCCTTCAGGCATTAACTCCAGCCATCACTGCAGACATCTCTCCTTTGCCCTTGCCATGCAACGTGGGCTGATGAAGGCCTGCTGCCCAAATAAAGATAGGACAGTGGCAGTGGAGACAAAGCATCTGCAGTTAGTTTAGTCCAGCTCTGGCTCCGTGTGGTACGGAGGAGCCTGGGATGAAGCATGAGATGCCCACCCAACTTGAGACCCTCTTTGGCAGCGCAGACGGCCCTCCAGCCCCCAAACATCCCCAGAGAGCAGCAGGTGTGGCAATCCCTCCTTCTCCATTCTCAGGGATGCTTGCTTTATGAAACATAGACCAGAGAGGCACCGACCCCTAAACACACAGTTCATTAACCAAAGTATAATTAGGGGGAATTACACAAGATGCCACTCGTGGGAGTGAAAGCCCAGATTTAATTAAATGAAAGGCCAGACCTCAGGTCCTCTGTTTGCCCACGTTCAAGTGGCTCCTCTGGGGATGTGGGGCTGAGCAGCGACACGTACCGCTTTGCTAACAGCCATCCGCAGCTCCGCAGCACCTCCAAAGTTTTTGGTCAGGGCTCTGGTGACAGGGACGTAAGCCATGGGGATGACTTCGATAGGAATTCCTTTCTTCCATTGCTCTCCGAGGCTCTCTGATTTTTTCCTGAGGACACAGTTGGAGGTGGGATTAGCATCAGACATTGCATCGCTAACACTATTAACATAACGCACTTACCACATTACCTCTTGCAAACCCCTCAGGCATAAGGCCCTGGAGGGTACAGCGGTCAGTTCAGCTGTGTGCACATGTAGGAAGAACCAGTTTAATGCATGATGCTCTATTCACTCGCAAGCCCTGTTTTGACATGTTTTGGACAAGCAGGACACGAGTTTTCTCCATAGCCCTGCGGCTGTATGTACAGAAGGGAAAATTTGTTCTGTGCTGACAATAACTGAGCTTAAAGAGCAGAGCAGCCATTTCCCCACAAGCTCTGCTGATTCCTAAGCAGGCCTGCTGAGCTGAAAATTAAGAAAAAAAAAAAAAAACTAAATTGAGTTGCTGAAATACTGGGAGTCAGGCTCATTTCCACCTATTCCTGCTCCTCTGAGCCACTGGAAGGACAATAGTGGCCTAACACAGGACCATCTGAATCCTCCCACGGGACACAGAGGTATAATTAATAGTAGTATTTTTACCTGTAATCAGCAATAACAATGAAGCATTTTGCATATCCTGCAACTATCTTCTCCTGCGTCAAGCAACCACTGCAAGGGGAAAAAAAAAAAAAAGAATATAAAAATCAGAAAACAGAGTGCTCCTCAGTGTGCCTCATGGTCTGAAAGTCCAGACTCCTTCATCATATTCTTGTTGGCTTTGGTGCTGCCGTTGTCCTGTATCAGGGCTATTTCCCCTGCCCCATGAGTTTATCCTCCCTGTCCCTTGCACACACGCTCAGTCAGGAGCTATCTCCCACTGCAGGTGTACGCACAGCCCTGCACAGGATCCCATCAGCCTCTCCAGCCCACCCCCAGAAACATCCACAGACAGAAAAAGATGCTCAGAGGCCACTGCCACCAACACCACACACAGACAGATGGACAGCAAGGCTCACCCGCCACCTTTGATAAGGTTCAGGTCAGAGTCCACTTCATCCGCTCCGTCGATGGCGACGTCGAGCTGTAGGAAGAAGAGAAACTTGGTGTGGAAACTTCTCCCATGCAGCATCCAGCCACTGCTCTCGGTGTGGCTTGGGAGAGTGACAGGTCCCAAGCAGCCAGATGCCAGCCTGACCAGAGACAAGCATCTGATCAGCCACCCAAGGATACCAGCCCCTGCTAAACCACAGGCATATGAGAGCAGGAGAAAGAAAAACCAAACCCAACTGCTGGTCCCCAAGGCACATCACTTTAGCCTCTAGTGTTGTCACTTAAGGACCAGCATGCAAGCAGGGAGCCACCGGGAAAAATCTCAGTGACACTTCAGAAACACAATATCCCTGCCTCAGGCCACCAAGTCTCAGCCTGAAGAGATGCCAAACATGGAGGAAACACAACTCGGCAGGCTGCTTGCCATCTAAAGGGACAAGCATCAAGACAAGACTAAGGCTTGGGCCAAAAAAATAAACTAAGTTAGTTCTCACTCATGTTGTGCAGCATGGCTGCCTAAACTCATCCTCAAGGGAGGATAAAGGAGCCTGGTGCTTTATGAAGAACCAGGTTAAAGGAAGGTCGGATGAGGTCTCACCTCTGTGGTCCCACTTACCTCTGGATGTCGGTCCAAGTCACTTAGTGTTAAGCCATTCTGCAGGATCAGCTGACGGGCCTGTGCACCAAGAACACAGCAAACACCATTTACCGGTGGCAGGAAAGGAAAACAGACTCGTGGTGTTATTCCCCTGGCTGCAGCAAGGATGGAATCTCCCTGGGAGAGCTCCACTGACCCACCCTGAGCTGGTGGAGAGGCTGCGGCCAGCAGCGGGAGCTCATGGCAAGGAAAAAAAAATGATGCTTCCACACCAGATTACTTTAATCACAAGAAAACCCTGCTGCTGATTTGAACTAACAGTGCTCAGATGATACAACAGGACTCCTGGGTTCAGGTCTCTCTGTACTAAATAGCAAGAGGCCACATCAGCTTGGTGGGAATCACTTTTATCCAAGCATTAGAGCAGGTATGGCATTTTTGAGTCCTGTGTTGTTTCAGCTTGGACATCATTCTCCCTCGCACTAATGCAGCCCCTCTGATCTCCATCAGCTGAAAAATGGGAGCAAGAAAATGAAATATTTACACCATAGCAATGTGGGACTAACAAATATTTTTCATATTAGAACGAAACAAACAAAAAAAAGGCAACAAAAGAAAAGCACAACTCATGGAAGAAGTGTGGGAAGCCTCCTGAAACAGCTGTTTGGTGGCTCGTTACTGAAGTGGCTGTGTGTTTCCCTCTAGTGGCAATACAACACAGGTGACCCTCCACTCAGTCCATCAGTTTAAACAGAAGTTCAAACTTAGAGAACCTTGAATTGGTTGAATTTTCTGTGCTACAAATCATCACCTGAGCGAGACTCCCTGCTTGCATGGACTCTGCTTGCATCTGAACTTCCTACCATGCTGTAGCTAGACCAAGAAACCCCAGTGCAATAGCCTGAATCAGCTGATTCCCCTGGATTTTACACACTAAAACATTAAGAAGAGTTAGCAGGTGGTACTCCTGGCAATGAGATATGATTCATTTATTGTGGCATTCCATAGCATGCAGTTTTAACACCCATGGGCTGTGGGCTCTTGATCTGTGCACTAGGATTGCCCTAAGGACTCACAAAATAAAAATCATAAAAACCAGTGGGTTTACATTCATTATATGTAAAGAGATTTCAGGGATCTGGGAACTGAAAGCATTGAAAAACACTGTGCTGCACATGCAGGCCAGATCCCAAACAGGCTAAGAGTCAGCAGCGTGGAAACGAGGTGGCTCTCTTGAGGTTCTCTACTTGCAAGGCGATGGGAGCAGACCAGCGGGAATCAAAAGCAGAGCTCCCACAACTGAGGGCAAAGCGGCAGTAACTGCACAGCACTTGCCAAGAACAGTCTCGCTCCATGCTCTCGGCACACGTCCAGGTGAAAAGAAGAAACAACCCAAAAGCCAAGGGACAGATACTTACCCCGGCTCTAGCTTTACTGATGGTGATGGAATAACGCAACCTGACAACAGGGAAGGGAGGAGAATAAAAGCCCACTGAAACCAATTCTTCCTGCCAGTGACCTCAGGCAGCCATTTACACCTGTACATAGCGAAAATAAGGTGCTGTTTTGCTGACCTGGGAATGCTTCAACTCGGAATTGGTTGAGGTCTAAGAGACTGCAAAAGATACAAGGCAGCCCCGTGTCTGGGGGATTTGGGCTCCTGCAGGTGTACTTCCCTTTAACAGCAACCATTTTGTTTTACTGGTAAGAAACTTTGCAGTGTTACACGAACCATCCCAACGTTTCAAGGCAGGACAGGCTCCAGCCCATGTTTACTACGACACCTTTATCAATATCTTCTGTAAGACCTAATGACTGAACTCCGAGCACTTTTCCTAGGTTCAAATGGAACATGGTATGTCAGGATGGGGATCATTTTAGACAGATCAAAGACAGACTCTCACCACAGTCTATATGTGCAGCAGAAGTACTCATATAGGTTAAAAAAGAAAAAAAATCTAGCTTTTACATTTTACCCCTTTGCAGCAGTTTGTATTATATCCCAGTTGGCCACTGGTTGTTTCCAACAGCTGGGAAAAGAGTCCCATCACCCCAGTGTCACACTTAAAGAACATCTGCAGGGTAAGAGGATGTTAAGTTTTCATAAGATTTCAGGATAATTCAGGTTGGTCTCTATCCAGCCTCCAGGGCAAAGCAGGGTCAGCTACCAGGTTGCTCAGGGCTTTACCCCAATCAGGTCTTGAAAACCCCGAAGGACGGACTCTGCACAGCCTGCCTCACTGCTTGACTGTCCTCATGGTGAAAAAGTTATGACAAAAGTACAATCCCAAGGTCCACACCAGGACTTTGAGAAGGACACATGACCAGTTCCTAGACTGGGGCACTGCCACTCAGCCTTAAAAACCCCCATGGGTGGTCCCAGTCATGTCATCTACTGCCCAAAGGGGATAAGGTGACAACAGCTCCTCTGCAGCACGTTCTCACCTCAGGGAAAAGAAGCAGAGGAACCAAAGCCAGTTGCCTGAAGGCATGGAAGCTCAGAAGCTTCCCCAGCAGCTGTGTGTTTCACCACCAAGCCACGTTTTCCCATTCTCTGCAAACCTCTCAACAGCTAGCTTGGTGCGAACCAATCCCTGCAAAAGGTGTGCAGCAAAGGAAAGATTAAGCTGATTTCTCTTCTGCAATGTCTTATAAAACCCAGTTAATGCATTTCAAGTTCCTCCTGAAAACACATGAGCTTGCTGTTATTGGTTGCAGCGTGATTTCTACAGCGTTCATGGCTTGATACAGAATCAAAAGAGACTAAGTGTCTCCAATCAGTTTTGCATTATGAGTCTGGTTCACCACTGTCAACAGTATTTTTCTGCAACTGGGATTCAAAGCAAGCCACGCACCAACACTGACATAACCAGCATTACCACACTGGTTCAAAACACACCTCCTAGCACTACAGCATCCCTGCAGCTCAGGTCAGGGTAACACAGCACCATCACCACCAGCTTCATGAGGTCCATCTGCAGGCTGCATCACGGCTGCTCTCACCGGTGCTTTTGGTTAACTCACACTGCAGTGAGACAGTCCAAAGAGCGGCGTGGTTGCCTCTCGCAGCCAAAGGGAAGATCCCCTGCGTATGTGTTTGGACTAGCAGAAAGCAAGGGAGGAAAGGACTTACCTGAAAAGATGTAGGGATGCAGACAATCGTCAGGTTCTCCTGTTTAACCCGCTCAGCTGTAAGGAAAAAAAAAAAAACAAACAAAAACCAGAAGCAAACTTGAGGAGCAAGTTAGAGATCAGTTAGACAAACTAGATATCCACAAATCCATGGGGCCTGATGGGATGCACCCTCAAGTGCTGAGGGAGCTGGGGGAAGTCATTGCTGGGCCGCTCTCCATCATCTTTGAAAGGTCCTGGAGGACAGGTGAGGTGCCTGAGGACTGGAGGATAGCCAATGTCACTCCAGTCTTCAAAAAGGGTAAGAAGGATGACCCGGGAAACTACAGGCCGGTCAGCCTCACCTCCATCCCTGGAAAGATGATGGAGCAGCTTGTGCTGGGTATCATCTCAAAGCACCTGGATGAAAAGAAGGTTATCAGAAGTAGTCAACATGGATTCACTAAGGGGAAGTCGTGTCTGACTAATCTGATAGCATTCTATGATGAGGTCACTAGATGGGTGGATGAGGGGAGGGCAGTGGATGTTGTCT
>VZSZ01009420.1:724474-786823 GCA_013398815.1 Ibidorhyncha struthersii | reverse complement strand
GGAGAGGAGGGCAGCGTCCAGGGTCGGTGTGTGGGGGTGCTGGGAGGTGTGTGTGTGTGTGTATGTATGTGTCTGTCTCCAGGCTGGGAATCAGCAGCTGGGGATGCTGGGGAGGGAGCTGCAGGGTCCCGGGGGTCGTGTGGGGGGAAGGGGTGGTACAGGAGTGGGCTTGGTGAGGTGCGCTACGGCGAATAGCAGCGCTTGGTGGGGTTCGGTGGTTTGGGAAGAGCGAAGGCTGGCGGGAGAGTTGGCTGTAGGTTGTTTATAGAGGGAGCGGCGTGTTGGGAAGGGGGTGCGTGGAGAAACAAGGGTGCTGCAAGCTGCTGCGTGGGTTTGAACTCTAGGGACACGCAGGGAAGTATCTGAAGGTGGGAGGAGAGGTGAAGGGGTGGAAGAGATGAGTCCCGTGATGGGGCTGGAAGGAACACAGCAGCGATGGATAGGCTGGACCGAGGGAGAGGCTGTGGCAGGAAGGAAAGGGTACTTAAGGACCTCACCATCGCGAAGGTACTTGCTCTTTTCTGTGGTTGTTAGTAGGGAGAGAGTGCCTTAATTCTTAGACAGATATGCTGCCGGGTGTCATGCAGTTTGACATCTGGCCAATCTACTTGCCCTGGTAGTACCAAGTCTCGATCCCTTCCTTGGCTTGTTACCGCATGGCAGTGCTGTGCCTGCGGGAAGGAGACCCACAAGCGCTGCATTTGTAGTCTGAACTCTTTCCCACACCCGCAACTCACAGTCGTTCGGAGCATTGTATCCCTTTCCGCTGTCTTGTCTTTTTCTTTAAAAGAAAATACAGTTCTCCTGTTTACTTAATTGTCTGTTAAACACAGACACTGGTGTAGGCTTGAAGGGAAGCCAAACATACAAGACAAATTGCTGAACAAGTTTTAGAATATAACAAGAGGAAATAAAATCCTTAATAACTGCATGTGGCAAGAACCTCTGGCAAAAGGAAGAATTTAATGAATGACTCAAGTGCAGAAATGCTACTGAGCTGTTTTCAGTCTGTTTCTGAATTGGCTGAGAAAGATGAGGTGATAAGCCACAACCAGAGTTTAAAGGAAGAGGAGCATGACTAAATGCCAGCTATATTTGAGAACCTGTTCTAAAAACGATAAGCCCAAAGCTTTTTTGTTAGTATAGCCAAGCACTTAGAGCAAGATAACTTGGCATTCTGTTTTCCTTGAGGAAAATCTACTCATTTTGTGATATCATTCTTTTGCGTGTCAGGTCATCAAAATTCTACCTGGTTTATTACAATTCTACTGTATTCAATTTTTAATAAGACCTTCATTTATTTTGCCCTGAAAGTATTTAAAAATGGATTTTCTCTTTGACTATTAGAGCTAAGTAAAATACACTAAAGATGTTCAATTTAGTAATTTAAGACTGAGATTAAATGTAGCTGTTTGCTAATTGATTAGTGTGTAGGAATAGATTTGCTGTCATCAAATAAAAATAGAATGGCTGCCTGGCCACAATATTTGCCTGCATTTCTTTATTTTTTTCATCTGTGAGAACTCTACTCACCTTAGCTAATTGTTCTTCAGCAGTGAAATATCCATGTAAGATAATGGGTCAGTATAATCTGGAAAAAAAAGAAAAAAAAAAACAAAGCCCCAAAACAAAACAACAAAACCAAAACCCCCAAAATAAACCCCAGTTGTTTTTGCTGTAAGCAAATGAATGTAATCATCTTGGTTTTGGGGATTTTCTTAATTTCCTGGAAGAAAATGTGAGGGTTAGTGAGTTACCATGCTCTTTACGTACAAACATGCAGGTTTTGAAATTGCAATAGCTGTTTAAGAGTTCAAGTTTGACAAACAGCCCTATTTGCAATATTTCAAATGGCTTTTGAGGGTGGAGGGTATTAGGGTTGTGTTGGTCTTTTTTAAACTGAAACAGGAATAGTGACGTACTAAAGTGATGATAAATTCTGCTTTGTTTTTCTAACAAAACCAACTCATTTGGATATAATTTTTTTTTGCACAGTGAAAGGGTGTAGATGAGCTAAATAAGTGTTCCTTCTCTATCCTGTTTACATCTTCCCTTGCAATCTTAGCCCTTTTCTTCTGTTTGTCGGTAAATCAGATACCTTCACTTCTGTAAAGTAGAACGGAGATGTGTTCAGGCGGCCACCTCATCTCAAAATACGTGCTGTGCCCATGGTGGGATATAAAAAATGGTTTTAAGGCTCAGGACTGGCCTTTTGTCAATGTATGTAGAAGTTTGCAGTAGATATTTTGCATAGTTTCAAGGGGGAACATTATAACTGCACTTCAATAACAAGCTTATGTCTGTGAGCGAAAAAGGATAGGAAATGGTAAGAAAACACTTTCGTTTAACCGTAGAGGCTGTTTGTAGGTAGTTGGGGTGGGGGAAGTATGTCCAGATGTGTTTTCATATTGACGAAGTGCAAATAAAATCTGACTATATAGTGTTAGCTTAGTCTCTGCCAGCTGCTGTGATTACAGAAACCTTTGTATGAGCTGTACTGTACTGGCCCCATGCTTTAGTCCTTCTGCTGGCCATCTGTACGGGCCCAGAAGGGATTTTCTTCTCCTCCATTGCTTTTTTCATAGTATGTTCTGGAGCAGCAGCCAGAGGCCAGGTGAAGTACGTAAGTGTCTTCATCATTTTACTGATGTTTGTTTTTCCGGTGCCTGGTTGATGGATCCTGGGATTTAAGTAACTGCCTAGTTTGGAGTGATTCCTTTCTGTATCTTTTTTTTGTTGTTGTTCTGGTCCAGGCTTGTGAAGATTACTGCAATTCTGGTTTTGTGTTGGTGTTTTGGTGTTGTTTTTTTTCCTTTTCTAGTATGTGTATGGTATAATTCACTCCCTAGTATAGCCCATGATTTACTTTCAACAAATGTCTTGCCGTTTCAGGAATTTGCAGCCTTGATGCTGTTTATCCTCCTCGATTCCTTGGCATTACAGTTGTGACTTCTGATCTTTTTACCTTTGACCTTTGATTTTGTGTTTTGTGTGGGATGGTATGCATAACTGAGGTCTAGTTTGGTAGTGTTCTTGGAAAACTTGTGTGTTGTTGGACGCTGGCTTCTTTGGTCAAGGTAGTCTTTAAGCTTTACCCCAGTCAGGAGGTGGTGTTGATATAGCCAGTGATAAGGTGGTGTTTTGCAGAGAATAACAGAGTTTATCAGACTTAACCAAAATAGAAGCTAATGTGGGAACTCCTTTTCCTTGCAACTTGTTGATTAGGTGTCCCAAAGATGCATCCAGAATACCACTATTGAAGTTTAATATAATGGAATTGCAGGTACAGTCCTAACCTCTTCAGCCAACAAAGGCTTGCAAAGAGATGCCTAATAGGACAGCTCTTTATTCTTGAATTGTGGCCATATTCTACTGGTGTTTGTAAGAATTTGCGCTAAGAATTGGGCATACTATGCTACAGTAAACTTATGATAACACTGTGGGGTGACAAAAAGCAGGTTGTCTGCCTGTTTTTAAGCTCTGAAACAGTTTCTTGAAGTAGTTGCCCAAATTGCATTTATCAGAGTGTGTTAATCTAGTGCTTGATTAAACTACTTGAAAGATGGGAAGATCTCTTGGCACTGATTCATACTCTCAGTACACAAAGCTGCAAGCAGTGGAATCTCACAGAGAAGGGGGTAGCTCGAAAAAAGGAAAATCTGATAGTGAGAAATGTAACACTAGCATGGGTCTAGGGCACATGTTGACAAATTGCAGATCTTATACCAATCAGAGTTCAAGTGACAGGATTTTAACTCACTGGAGTCAGAGATGGGGAGAAGAGGTATTATGTTTTTAATTTATAGAAAAAGAGTAAGTAACGAAGGATTTTGTTACAAGAATAAGGATTTTTAGCAGTTATTTTCTGTCACACGGGATTATTGTTTAAGAACAAGATGAAGACGGGACCAGAAACATGACTATTTAGTTCAAAACAAGTCAGTCATTAAAAAAGCAGAGAGAAATGAATGCTTTTCTTGAACCTAGTTCCAGTTCTAAAGGTAGCCATATGGAAAATTTAGGTATAGCTGAGCCAGTCGTGTTCCTGTCTCATTGAAGTGTTTGCTCTGTAGGTGGAGTTGGTGAAATGGAAGCCCACTGTAGAGCTGGTGGCCAAGGGGACCAATAAAGAGTACCATTGCACCTAAGAGAAGTTAGGATTTTTAAGGTATGCAGAAGCGGTTGGATAAACCATTTTCTCAAAGTGTGTGCTATTGGTACAAAGGTTTCCTCTAAAGGCATGATTATTTTTTTCCCCCTCCTTTCCTAATCAGCTAAGCTTAAAATGTAAGTGCAGTTACACCACAATTTGGGTGACCAGAGATCATGATGCAGGTACAGATTCCAACACTGCTGTCTTGGGTGGCAGTGGTGAGGGTTAAGTAATGAGATAACTCTTGGGAAAGGTTGAGGTTTGCATCTGGTGGGGAAAGATAGTAAGGAAGGGTAAGACACACAGGCATAAAACATTTGTTATTTGAGGGAGTAGTCAAGCAGGAAGAATTAGACAAAGGGAAAACAATGGGAGTAGATGCGAAGGAAACATTTCACAGTGCGATTTTAGGGTTTTTTCTTCTCTGCAGTGTTAATACCAAAACTCTGTCTGTTCTAGCTAGATTTCTACTTTTTTTATAACCTCATTGTCAGCTGGATCAACATACAATTTAAGTAGACCCACTTGGAATAATATTTTTATGCAATGCTAGAGGGCTTCAGATAAATTGTTTTACCATAAAGCAAACAGAATCTGTTAAATGTGTGTCCAAGGCCTTTAGTGTGCGAGAGCTTGTTTACAGTGTTTGAGAATAGTCTTCTGCAGTCTGGTTTATTATTAACCTGGTCTTGGTTTCTGTACAGTTTGAATAATTGTATGTACTCAGCTTATAAAAACTCATGTGTTCTACTGTTCAAATATTTGCACAATTGGTATTTTTCTAAGTTTCTTAAGCTAAGCTTTTGGAGGAATGTGATGCTTGGCCACTTTCAAAAGTGTAGGAGCTGCTGTGTTAATTTTGGTAAAGGTTAAATATGTATTTAATTTTCTATTTGTTAACAATGTAGTACAGTGTAAGGGCCTATAGAATGTATGGGTTACTCTTACATGTAAAACTGCAGTGTTTTACATGACCTTTGTTATAGGTGATGTAATAAGCCACTATCCCTGAACACGTTTTTAAGATCATGTTTTTAGTTTTTCCCTCTTCAAAGAAAAATTGTAGCCCCCATCATTTCCTCTCTAAACTTCAGCTTACTGCGCTGGTAACTTTGGACAAGTGAATATATTTGGCTTCAGTTATACACAATAACATAGTGTCCCTTATTGTTTAAAGTAATGATCCATATACATGTCTTTGTGTGTGTTACTTCCCCACCCATTCACCCCACCCAAAAATAGTTAATCTACCCATCAGCTTTATTTGCACAGTTCCTTATTCTCATTGAAACCAATGTCTCTGAAGGTCCTTCTGGGTCACCAGATCCAGCTGCCCGCAGTGCAAGCAGTCTGTAAAGTGATCAAGCTCTACTCTCACAGCCTTTGAAGATTGGAGAGCCTGCTGCATGCCAAAACTGGCAACACATCCCAGCTTTTTCAGATCCAAGTGAAACAATCTTCAAGGAAAAGGCCTTGTCAGTGTTTTGTCTCTGATGTGTTGTTCATTTTTTTTGTTTGTTTGTTTTATTTAAATGCTTGAATTCTACCCTAATCAGAAATGCTTATTCTAACTGTACTGCTGTACAAGAAACAAGATTTACTAAAATTTATGAGCTTCAGGTGCTGTAGAAATCAACAGCTAGCCTGCCAGTACCATGTATCCCCAGACAGATAGGCTACTTAAAGCCTAAGCTGCATAAGGCAGTTTGCTTGCTTTGTTGTCTGCAGATGTTGGAGGTTGTTTCTAGTGTCCTGTGTATAGCTTAAGCAAGACTTGTTTTATTCTCAGGCTTGTCAAATCTTCAGGATTTCAGTGTTTCATCCAGATGTACTGAAAACTTAGTTGCAACTTAGTATGTCTTAGGTACTGATTTGCTGGGTTAATAGTTGGAGTCTAGGTTGTTTTGAAAGGACGTCTTAAAGATCAGTGTGGAAGGGACTGGAAAAAATAGGATCTATACTGTTCATATAAATATCTCAAAAGAAGATGATCTCATTCAGTGTTGTGGTAACACCTGCATTTGGGAGCAAAAAATCAACTATCTTCCCCTGAAACTGAGCTCTGAATGTCTTACAGCATGTAAATTAATTTATGACATCCAGCCAGAGACTTCAACTTTTCTACTCTCCCTTGTTGGTCTAGGTAGGGCTACCAAGTTAAACTGCTGTTGTGCAGAATACATAGACTTAACTTTAAAGTTGGGAGTTGCACTGTGTTAAATGTACAGAACAGCTAATAGATAAAATCCATACTGCTGTAGTTTTGACTGAATGCTTCCAACTTGCAGATCTCTAGTGATTATCAGCACTTTGGATGGACGAATTGCTGCACTGGATCCAGAAAACAGTGGGAGAAAACAGTGGGATCTGGATGTGGGATCAGGTTCTCTTGTGTCATCCAGCCTCAGTAAACCAGAGGTAAGGCTCAATCTCTTTCTGAGTAAATCTTTAAAAACATAATTTTCTATACTAAAATCATTGCAACTTCCTCTGTACTTGGTAGATGTCAAATAGTGCAGCAAACTTAGTATGTATAAAGTTTGATAGCAATTCTCAAACTTTTTTTTTGGAGTGCTTACATCATGTTGCCATTTCAAACTAGAATGTGTCAGCATTTTAGTCTTGCAATTGACGTATGTGATAAGTATCAAACCAGATGATGTAACTGAGTTTGTTGCATTGTAGGCAATTGCTGATTGAAAATGAGTGACTTGTAATTTGGAGCAAATAAAAGGATCATCTGCTTTGTATTACTACAGTGTGTTTTGGAAAGTACTGGCTTATTTTCCCCCTTAAGAAAAGCAAAAGTCCTTGTGACTTAATAAATGAACAAAGGATTGTTTATTTTTTTATATACTAGATAAGAGGGCTGCCTATGAAATAGAATGTGTTAGCAATTAAATAGAGTGCTGAAGGTCACCCTGAACTACTGAGTGGTAAAGGGTTACATCACTTCTTGCTGATGAAACTGTAAGAAGGAAATCTAAACAGTTAAATTTCTTGTTTGGTGCCATTTCCACCACCAGTTTAAATAAATTTAGGCTAGACATTAGAAGGAAGTTTTTTGCAAGTTTTTTCTCCACTGAAGAAGTAAGATCTATGAGTCATTCTCTCCTAGAATTAGGAGGAATAAATATACCAACTAAGAGGTAGTTTGTGGTGATGACAAAGTGCACGGTCCTTCACTGTCATGGATAGTTGGATTTGATGACCAGTCCTATATCATGCCTTTGCATAATGAGCATCAGAGAATGAGAGTTGAATTTGGGGGTATTCAGACTGTATGAGCTTCTTGCTTGTGGTTCTTTGTTGTTGTCTAGTTTACATGACCTGTTTTGGTATAAAGAAGTCTGTTGCTGCGGTAGTGGAAGTATGAGAGCTAGTAATAAGTATCTTGGATTGCCAAAGTAAGGTGAATGGTAACTCATGTTCCTTTGTTTCTGAGAGAGAATTTTATCTATGGATGCAACTTTTTGAGTCTTGTTCAGATGTATTTTTTTGTTTAAAAAAATAAAAAAAAAAACACTGGGAAAAACTTCCTTAAAAATATGTTCTAGAGCAGAATTTAAAAAATACAAAAACTAAAAAGAACTGTAAAGAACTCTGTAAAGAGGAAGGTGCCAGTTGTAAACTGTGATCCTTCACAAATGTTTTCAAAACTAGATGTTTAAAATATTGGTATGTTATCTGTTGCTGCAAATAGTTTCTAATGACTGCTGTGAAAATAGAACAATCAGTTATAAAACACATATTTCAAACATGTGCAAATATAAACTTAATATTTCAGTACAAATTAAGACACGAGCCCAGGTTTCTAAAGATTTCAGGAATGCAAGCGTTTAATACTATAGAAGTGTTTTTGCAAACACTCAACTGATCTGTCCAGAGTTTTGATTTTTTTTTTTTCCAGTGTGGTATGAATGTAGAAACTAAAGGTTGATGCTTAGACACCAAATGTTGTAGTTTGTCCAGGCAATATTTAATTCCCTTTTGTGGCTACAAGTTAATAAGTTATGAGAATCATAAAAATACACTTATAAAGAGCATTTGCTATGCGTATAGGAAGTTTTCAGATGGGCTTTCAAATTGTTGCATTTCCACAACTGTGGCCAAAGACACTGATGGATTTTGGCAGTTAAGATGCAAAGCCTACAAGAGAACTAATTTTGGAAGTAAAACTTCATTCTGGCCTTTTAGAAGCCGTTAAGTGTTATGAATATAGGCCTTTTTAGATTTACTGTCATGTAAACAAATGCTGTTAAGATAAGACAGAATTTAACAAGAAACAAAAGTGATGAATACTCTGAATAACCTATTTAAATGTTTAAACTGCTGTCAGTATCAGCTGCAAGGCTTCATGCAGTGAATCTAGATGCTACTTGAGTGAGTAATTGGCCTCAATAAAGTTGTTGGGATAATTCTGGTTTGGGTCAAAATACTAAATTCACTAGCCTTAGTCTGTTGTCTCCCCACTCTACAGTGTTTCCTCTCTGATTTGAGCATGTGGCATGTTAACTTTTACTCTCTCAAACTAACTATTGAGGCTTTTTCTTCCTCTTCCAACATTTTTGTGGTCTTTGCAACCACAATATTATCTTCATCATAAACCGGGATCATTACCTAAGCCGTTAACCTGCATCTTCTTGCAATAAATGGCAGATGAGAAACTCTTTTTGTGTTACGCTTGTGGTGTTAAAGATTTGTGTTCTTTCAGAATAAGGAAAGTGTGTGCTGCTGTGTCTTAATTGTTTTGATGAAGTGTTTTGTTGTTTTGTTTTTTTTTTTTTAAATGATCTTGGGTGAGAGTGCAGTGAGCTGTAGTTCCAGGTCCTGGTGTGACAACATCAATTTAATTTCCAAGTGGCTTTTAAGAAAAGACATTAGATATTCAAACTTAGTGTTTAATAGAACAGTAGTTACTTCTTTTGCCTAACTGTAAAATGTCAACTTGGCTGTCTGGAGCTCATGTGTTAATTAGGAAAGTGAGGTAGTAAAATTTCAAATGTTCCAGCAGCTCTGTCAAACACTTCAGATCTTGAAACTACTGCTTACGACACTGACAAGTGAGATGTTCATCATTTGTCATGTGAACAGATCAGTTAGAAAGCAAAGGCTGCTGAACCACTAATTGTGTGTCTGGGTAACTAAAACAGTAAAATTCATTCCTTGGCTCTAAGGTCCAACATAAACAATCACCATCGGGATGCCAGTGCTGAAAAGGTATGGCTCTGCATTTCAGTCTTGTGTGTAAGAATTTAAAAACTTTGTTTCCCTATCCACTGTGTTAAAATTAAGAGCCCTTCTCTGTAAAAGCTCTGTGTTTACAACTCCAGGATTTCTTGTGACTTTCACATAAAGATTCCTTGTTGAAGCTTAGGGTAAAGTCATTGAATTTCAACTTTTCTAAGAGGGAGCTTACTTTTAATGAAAAAGCTTTAATTTACTCTTTAAAATTTAGCTTTGTCATGAATACATCGTCTGTACTTAGAATAGAATACTTCTGGGAGAATCAGGATGTTAAAATATTGATGCTTGATCATAGTGCAAATAGAGAACTGACTCTCAAGCAGTGGAAATAGTTCATAGTGCACATCGTTACAAGACTGTTGTCATTTACTACTGAGGGTGATGCATTCTCTTACCTGCGTAGCTTTATACTAAGTTACTTAATAGGCTTCTGTCTCTTTCATTTCTCTCTCATATAACAGAACCTCATAAAAAAAAAAGTGTGAACTTGCCTGTATATTAAAATGAATGGCCAGTAGTGGCTAGCATGGCTGGTGGGATGGGGGAGGCTCAAAAAGAGATGGAGACAGGGAAAAGAAAAAGCCTACTGTGGGCTGGATAAATGGTAAAGAAACTCCTGTGAAAAAGCTGGTAGCCAATGTTTGATGTGAAAAGGGGAAAAGAAGTGGAATACTTGATGGTGATGTGAGAGTAATGGCTTAAAAATACATTCACAACTGTGACACGATTTTTCTTCAGGAACGCTGCAGGGAGTTCAGCCTGACAGGGCAGCTCCAGTCATAGCAGTTTCAGTGCTCTGAACAGAGGATGCACTGGGATGTACTGGATAAAACTAACTGCATTAGCTTGTGATTTGGCTGTTACAGACTAATCCCAAAGTAAGCATCTTACTTCCTTATTTGAGAGACTGGGGATCATGAGACAAAATGAGTTTCAGTCCACAAGGCTGACATTTATAACAGTCATAGTAAACATACCACCATATCCTGGAAAAATGAAATAATTGGGTTATGTCATGTCACAGTCTGTCAACATCCTTACCCCTCTAAAGGCTCTCAGTATCTTTGAGTCGCATTGTATATATATTAAATTCTTGCTGGTTTTTATTGTGACAGAATAAAACGAACTTTTCTACGAACTTAGACATCTGTGTGATCTTTTTTGGACGTAAAAGTAGCATGTTTTTGTGGAATAGCCCAGTATTATATTTTTTTCCCCAGAGAAACATGGAGATGCAAAGAACTTTTATACTTATGTCAGCTGAAAACTAATTGCTTTCTAGGCAAAGTGAATCCATAGATATCTTCAGCAGATTGTTCTTTTGTTTTTTTTTTCCCTCGGGAGAGGACAGACTGGTGTGCAGAGCAGTGAGTTGGGAAAGGATTTTGAAATCTCCAGAGCTCCACTAGTGACATGATTTAATGTATGGTATGAATGTATCTTTTTTTATTTTTTTCCTTTTTTCTTCCCTTTATCAGCATCGTAAACACTTTCAATTTTTGAGTGCTTTCATTCCCCAAGAGAGATACTGAGTTCTGCTGTAAAGTGTCCAAGCACCTGGGAATCACATTAAGGTACTGACTGCCTGTACTTTCCTGCACATTTGATAAGGCAACCTCTGTACCCAGTCAAGCCAGTGAAGAGCCAAAAGATGTCCTAGGTCACTTTGGGAACGTGGGAAGAAGTTCAGCAGGTCTTATCCTTTGGCCTCTAACGCTTTGCAGAAGAAATTGCAAAACCCACATTGAAGCAGGTCAGGGCAAGACAAGAGGTCAAAACACCCTCTGAGGGGCTTGAATTGTGATTTCTGGATTCTCTTCTATGTGCTGTGCCAGAGGTTAGGGGAAGGTAAATAATTTAACCTTCTCTTTGAAAGAGAAATCTTGTGACATCACTTTTTAGGAAAGTCACACCCACCACTTAATAATATGCTGCAGCAGCGGTGCCTTAACTTGAATAAAAATGAGTGTTGTTTGGTCCATGGCATTCTACTTTAGTTATTTTTCAGTTAAGTCAATTCCTGCAAATATCATCCAACTGAAAGCTGATATCTCTATTTGGGGCATGGGTGGGGAATACTTAAGGCTGTCAGACTTGTTTGAGTATTTTCAATGAAACGGTTATTATATACCAGCTGTTGGATACAGTGCTGAGTATTGTGAAATTCTATTAAACCTGTATAAATCTGTTCTGATGCTGCTAACAGTCACTGGACAAAACAAAAAGGAGATCTGTTTCAAATTACACAAACATTTGGAGAAAATGGCTTTCTCTCTGGATTCTGCTTAAAAATGAATGGATCTGTCTAGGTCACTGGTGTTAGTATTAACTTTTAATGTATTTGTGCATCTTGAAACATCTGGCATAGAACACATCAGCAACAGAAGCAATCTTTCCTGCTAAGTACTTGGAACAGTCTTTGTGTGCTGTACAGGCTGCTTGTAGGAGTGACTGCTGTGCGGTGGGGTCAGACTTCAATATACAGAGAACAAGTTGGTTCTCTTAAGCCTTTGAGTGTGTGCAAAACTTTCTAAAGCAAAGTTTTACTCAAGGAAGTGAAGAATAAACTTTAACAAATGTCTATTAATGCTGTAAAATTACTTTCCAGCTGAAATACGTTGTGACCAGATGTAAAGCTGCAAATTGCCACTCTGTTCAAGCAGGCAGAATGTAAATCAATGAGCTTGGTTTTGAGGTGATTAACCTGGGGAAAATCTGTTTCCTTGCAGGTAAGGTGGTATGATTTCAGTTGTCTGGAGGAGTATACTAGTTGAGTTCCTTGTGTCCTGTAGCTGATCCTTATTTTTGTGTGCTTCTGAGACAGGTTTAGGACCACCAGATGTTATGGTAGCTGAGGCTTAATTCCTGTAGAGAAAGGCTGGGGCATCATCAAGTTCTCCATCGTCTAGGTTTTCTATAATAGAAATGGAATTAAACTGTACTAAATGAAATACAAGATGCGGGATTGATAACAACGATTTTGTTGAAGGTTAGAGACAATCAGCTTAAAACTGAGAGTACTGTGTACTAGGAGATCCTGTGACAGGTTATCGTCTCTGTTCCTCTGCAGGGGAAGGAAATGTGATCCTGTGCTGCCTGCGGGTAGAGAGAGAGATATAAGTGTCTTAAATGGTCCTGGAAAAGCTCATAATGAATAAGAAGTGAGTGTCCAGAATTGTACTTCAAAGGAAGATAAACTCTAATTGCAATTGAGGCAGAGAAGGTTTATTAGGGCTGTCAAGGGGAGTGGAGCCTGTGTTTGCAAGAAGAGAACAGATGTGACTGCTCTTTAACTACATAGATGTATTATGATTCCTGATGGCACAAGCGTTTCTTTTCATTTCTGTTGCTGGAAACACACATGGTGTGCATGGCCATAAAGAGGTGACGGTTTTGGGAAACTTGCTGGAGAGACCTATGGACTTCTGAGTACAGATCTCTGCTGCTTTCTTGGTGAAACAAAAACCTGTAATTTTTAATTATAAATCATTATGGACTTCTGTAAGGCCTTTGACACTGTCCCCCACAACATCCTTCTCTCTAACCTGGACAGATGGATTTGAAGGTCGGACTGTTTGGTGGATTAGGAAAGGCTTGGAGGGCCTCATCCAGAGTGTAGTGCTCAACAGCTCAATGTCCAGATGGACATTGGTTACAAGTGATGTCCCCCAGGGGTCTGTGTTGGAACGAGTACTGGTCAATATCTTCATCAATGACATAGACAGTGGGATTTGAGTGCACCCTCAGCAAGGTTGTAGATGACACCAAACTGAATTATGTGGTTGACATGCCTGAGGGATGGGGTGCCATCCAGAGGGACCTGGACAGGCTCAAGAAGTGGGCGCATTGTGAATCTCACAAGGTTCAACAAGACCAAGTGCAGGGTCCTGCAACGGGCTCGGGGCAACCTCCAGTATCAATACAGGCTGGGAGATGAAGGGGTTGAGAGCAGCCCTGCCGAGAAGGACTTCGGGGTACTGGTGGATGAAAAGTTGGACATGAGCTGGCAACATGCACTTGCAGCCCACAAGGCCAACCATATTCTGTGCCGCATCAAAAGAAGCGTGGCCAGCAGGTTGAGGGAGGTGATTCTGCCCTCTACTCTGCACTGGTGAGACCCCACCTGGAGTACTGCATCCAGCTCTGGGGCCCTCAGCACAGGAAAGACATGGACCTGTTGGAGCGGGTCCAGAGGAGGGCCATAAAAATGATCAGAGGGATGGAACACTCCTTTGTGCACAAGCTGAGAGAGTTGGGGTTGTTCAGCCTATAGAAGAGAAGGCTCTGGGGACACCTTATTGTGGGCCATCAGTGCTTTCAAAGGTGACATACAAGGAAGATGGGCACAGATGATTTAGCAGGGCCTGTTGTGACAGGACAAGAGGTAATGGTTTTAAACTAAAAGAGAGTAGATTCAGACTAGATAGAAGGAAGACTTTTTTTTTTTTACAATGAGGGTGGTGAAACACTGGCACAGGTTGCCCAGAGAGGTGGTAGATGCCCCATCCCTTGGAAACATTCAAGGTCAGGCTGGATGAGACTCTGAGCAACCTGATCTAGTTGAAGTTGTCTCTGCTTATTGCAGGGGAGGTTGGGCTAGATGACCTTTAAAGGTCCCTTCCAACCCAAACTATTCTATGATTCTTCTGAAAATAAACTTCTAATGATGTTTAGTGGACAAATAATCATTGGTAAAAAACTAATTGTTTTAAAATATTTGAGTAGCTAGAAGCTGTGCTAGGAAATGCAACCAAACTTTTTAATGTGAAGTGGTAAACATGTGGAGGAGGTGAATTGCTGACAGACGCCTGAGCTGAGTTAGTGGTTAGTGTGATGCAGCATCATGATTTTTGTTGGGGTGACAAGTAGGGCTATTGCTTAGGCAAGTGGTCTTATGTATTTATCAAAACTGCACATCTTCAAAGACAGTGATCTTAGTTCAGTGTCTTGTTCAATTAAAAAAATAAGACTTCCTATAACTGCAGCTTGGTGGCTTTCTTGCTGACGCTTGATGTAGTTAGTACTGATAAAGATCCGATAAAGTGCTGACATGTGTCCTCTAACTCCTACTGTAAGGATGTTCGGGGGGGATAACAACTTCTGTTATGAGACACGTGAGAAGCTACAGAGCAAGATCTTGTGGCTTGTATGATATGGGAGCTCTCAACCCAAGTCCTCACAAGCAATGCTCTGCCTTGAACAAAGCCAGGATAGTTTCTCAGAGTCACTCTGGGCTAATGTTTATCACCAGCTTTCATCTGTCACACTTACAGACATGGTCAAACTGCATCGCTGCAAGTCTTGGAAGGGACATTTGCTGTCAGCTTGCTGTCTCTGTTGTTTAGTTATCTTTATAGTAGCTTGTAATTTAATTATATATGGTACACTGCACATTTTGTATTGGCTGTTAAGCGGTTCTGGTGTTTACACATATTAAAAAGGATCAACTCTGGTAATGCCCAGACAAATACCTGTTTCAGCACAGGGAATGGATAACGTAGATATTTGGAGCTCAGCTGCCTGAAACACAACAAAGTGATTTATTCTGCCATAAAGCCTTTTTGAACTTTCAGTCTATATCTTTTTCTGTAAAAGAAGGTGCCTGTTTCAAGTGCTAAGCATTTTAGACAGTTTAGCAAATCATTCCTCTCACAGCACAGCCACTGACATCTCATTTCCGAACTTCTTCTGGACTTTGTCTTCTGTACGCGGATAACTATTAATCTTTGTCAGTCACTGCATGTTTCATGCTGTCTACTTCCTTTGCGTTCTTGAAAAAGGAGACTGTGCATTTGCCATGTTCTGATCTTCTCCTGTACTGGGCTTTGATTTCCTATAGGAGTTGCTCTGTGACCTAATTTTTCAAGACACATGGACTCTGTGTCCTTATCTTACAAAGCACCTTGACCAGGCAGGGCCAAGGGAAGAAAACACACAAGGTCCGGCAGAGATCAGCTTAAATCCTGGACCCCTGAAGTGACATGGGCTTCTGCTATTGCTCGTGCTCTCCATCTCTGAAGAGAAGGCTCTTGCTTAGCTCCAAAGTGGTGCTGTAGGAGCCCAGGTAGTCTGCAGGAGAGCTTTGGGGGAGTGGAGATGGTGGTGGAATTAAAACATCATCTTCAAACATCCCAGTACTGGAACAGTACCAATTTTGATATGGTGGCTAATGAGTTTCTGTGTAGGGCCTGTTTCTGTAGAGTCAAGGTTTTGGGTATTTTTCATTTTCTTCACTAATGTTTTCCCTTATGAGCTATTAATTTTAAGGAGCTCAGTGATGGGCTTAGTAACAGCAGCTCTGGTTTGTCTCAGAAAGGACTGCTCTTAAGTTCCAGAAGACTGTTGCAGTCTTTTCTTATTAATAAAACTTGCCATGTTAAAGAGGGGGATGGAATAATGTCAAAATAAAGTCTCTTAAAGCACCATGTGTGTGTTTTTTGTTTTTTTTTTTTATTAAGGAGAACAGTTTTAAAAAGTCTGTTACCATGGCAGCAAAGCAGGCTGGCATGTCTGTAGTCAAAACCCCAAGTCTTGTTTGACTATGATTAAAGTAATGGTGATATTTTAATTTGCTAGTCTTCAGAAGAAGGGTCTGTTTGATTGCACAGCAAACAATATTGGGGACCTGGTGTCTTTTGAAGCAGGGGCAGTGTGGTTGACGCACTGTGGTCCTTCCGTTTCCCTGCATGGCTGCTCAAGGGGGTGCAGACAACAGAGTAGGACTAATTCTTTTAATGGCAAACTCAAGATGAACAAGATCCTGTGCCCCTGATGCTGGAAAGGGGAGTATAATTCTCAAGCTACTCTGCTGCTGTCATCTGTTGCTTTTTGTGCTGTTTCTGTAAAAGACACTTTTGTCAGGACCCTGGTAGCTTACACCCAAGCAGATTCTAAGGTTGAAGTGCAGAACCATGGCAGCAATAAAGTTGTTGGAAGGATGTTGCAGGTGTTGCTTTGAGGAGAGAGGAAAAAAGGGGGTTTTCAAACGAGTTCTCTAGTACTCATCCAGGCACAGGATTACAGCATCACTTCATGCGCTCCTCATATGCAAAATATAGAGCCATGAAAGTTATGTTTGTGACTTGTCTTCTCTAACCAATGAAAAATGAAGTGGAAACTACCAGCTTGTGAAGTATGAAGGATGGTGGAAAGAGAAGAAAGACCATGATAGATATAAACTTCTGTCATAAGGATCTTAACATGGGTGGGAGCAGGGGACTGGGTTTGGTCACTTGACAGATCTGTTACTGGGTGGGCTGTACAACCTGATGGTAAAAATCATCCTGAGGTTTGAGAAACATCTACACTCACTGTTGCTGTGCAGAGCTGGTGTGACCTTTCGGTGCGTCACACCCCAGCTGAGATGAAACCTATTTCCATGGCTTCTCTGATCTGCTGCTCTGTCACAGGCTGGCTCTTACCTCTTCAGAGGAGGAAGGCCACATAATCCTGCCTCCATAAACTACTCCATAACATACTGTGATTCATCAGATGTCCATGTGCAGCCTTTCTTACAGTCCTGGTCTTGAAGGCGGTCTGGGCATGTATGCTGGTTAACAGGAGCAGGAGGTAGTCAGGAACAGATATGCACTTTGTAAACAAGTATAGTGCCAAGATCAGAAGTAGTGGCATTCACAAGAAGGAAATTTATTCTAGACAAAACAACCACCTGTCTATTGGTATTTCCTGCTTCAGCTTCCTCATTGCCCTTGAACGCATCTCTGAAGCTCATTTTGCTGATGTAAATCGTGGACTCCCCTTTGCAGTTAATTTTCTTCTTCCTTGGCTGGTTAAACTGTATGCTCTGAAGAATACTCTGTTCTTTTACCAGTGCTTTAGGCAGTGGAATAGCTTAACTCGATAGCCTTTGTTTTTCAAAAGATTGTACTAATGCCTGGGTGTTTGTTCTCTTCTTAAGGAAGCGGTGATGTTGCGGGCCTTGCAGAAAGTTTGAAGAAAAATACCTCCTTAGACTCTGGCTGTCCCCTTCATCCCAGCGTAGTCCTGTTTGATTAGGGTTTGCCTGTTAGTAAAAGTATGCTGTCATCCTTGTAGTACCCTGTGCTTCGGGATTTCTGCAGGGAGCTGAAGGGAAAACAGATGAATCGACATCCTGAAATCCAAGCTGAAGGGGAGAAATAGCCTCTTACATTGGAAAGAAGTCATAAACCAGTGCATCTGTGCAGATACCTCCCTGCGTGTGTATCAGAAAAGGGCAGATGATAAATCAGTTCCAGACCAACATGAACTAGGGACATCTCAAGACCTTGCCCAGTGTGTGTACATACATATATATATATATATACACTCCTCTATCTCACCTGGAAAATCTGTAAACATTTATAGTAGGGATACCTGTATTACTGTATGCCTATAAATTTCTTCAAAAATGTGGAACACACAATTATTGCTTTATCTTTCACAGTTTTGTTTGTGCAGACTTTTGTTTCTACCCTTTAGAGTGAAACTGCTGTATATGGCTTTTAATGTTGCCTAGATTGATTTTAAAGGGGCTAAAAAGACATAGTTCTCACTGAGAAGTAGCTTTCTTAAAAACATGCCTGATGTTGGCTTTGATGCTGTTTGTTACATTGATTCTATTATAGAGATAATCCTAGAGAAAGAAAAATTGGTAGCTTTATCATTTAAGATCATATAGGTTAGTCTTAGCTAATTAGTAACTGGAATGAAGCTCTCGTACTTTATGGTAACAGTCAGGTTTGAAAACCACAAGCTGAAGTGTTAGAAAAACATAAGGACATAACGCTTCCTATTCTAAGGAAAATGTTTTACCTGTGCTTAGTTATTTCCTTGGAGTCACTGGAGAGTACAGCCCATCTGAAAACAATAACATTGACTGTTTTGGCACCAGACTTGTCTCAGATGTGCCTGCACGTGAGCAGGCTTGATTTTTGCTTCATATGATAAAGAGTGTTAGGCATGGGAAATTAATGTCACACTTACTGTTAAACAGCTCGTGGAAGCTTTAGTACTTCAGTTTGTTTTGATCTCTGTTTACACTTTTTTTTTGGTTTGGGGTTTTTTTGTTTTTTTTTTTTCCTGCTGTAAATCAGCAGCTTTCTTCCTGCACCAATCAACCTGCCGTGGAACCTCGCGTGCAGTGCCCTCCTTTCCAGTAAAGAGTCTAGACAGCATATTCCCTGGTAGCGTATGCCATTTCGGATCGTTATGCCTTTTTGCTTTTTTGTGAAGGCTTTTTAGAAACTGCATTACCTCACCCGTCGGCCTGGAGATTGAGCAGCCAGCGCCGCTGATAGGGCTGCGGCACCCCGCGCCGAGCCAATGGAGAACTTCAGCTTCAAACTCTTAATGAGCAAAAGAGCAGCGTCTCATTTAGGGCTTGATAGTTAATGTGGGGGTTTTTTTAAGTGTTACTTCTGAAAGACAAGCCACTTAACAATTATGTGCCATATTGCTGACCAGTGAAGCTGAACAAATAGCTATTTACATTGACAGATCAGAGGAATGTGTAAGTGCATCGTGGTAACCTACATTTTCTGTGCCAAGAGATTTGCAGCTGACTGCCTGGGTGACTCACTCCTTGGATTAGGAGATGAGGTAATGCTTTTGAGATACAGGGTGATGTCATTCCTTTACCTGAGCTGCATGCCGATGCTAGTTGCTAGTACTTTCAAGGAAAGTCCCTTTACTGCTTCTCATGTACTAGAGAATGAGCTGCATAACTCGGATAGGAGTTGTTATTATTAATGTCCTTCTAAAGCCTCTGGCTAAACTGCTCTTTTAAAAGATATCAGCACAACTGGCCACAAACGCCTTTTGTTATGTGTGTATGTGGACACCTGCAAAGTATGTACATCTGCATACCTGCCCCATTCTTCAAATAAAGCTATTTTAATAAAAGATCTTTGTGGTAATCCGGTGCAGTCCCTTGTCAGCACCGTGTCATGTAATCCCATTTATAGATATATTAATCTTAAAAGAAGGTGATTTTTTTTTTCCCCCTCTGTCCTGTTTCTGTTGTGAAATAGAACGTTTGTGATGGTTAGTAACTGAAAAGTGTATCTTGCACTTACGGTCGGTTTAACCCCATCTGCTCGTACTCTGGCATTGTCCTTCAGTGCAATAGCTCTTTCCACTGCCTGCACTCCTTTTCCTGATGTGTTCACCGACAGCAGCCGTGTTGTTCCTCAGCCTTTCTCTCCCAATGTCACTCAGGACATGCTGCTCCCGTAGGTTGCTCAAGGTTGGGAGCACAGGCAGGTGATCAGCAGAGCTGACTGAAACCATCTCATCTTGTCCTCTGCAGATTATGGGGACTGAAGTTTTAACAGATGATCAGGCAGCACCCCACTGTCGGGATTTTGGAAGGCATATAAGCCACGACCTGATTTGACCCATGTCTTGGGAGTTTACGAGTGCTTGTTGCTGAGTGAGCTTCATGCATGTTGGGAATTTGGGTGTGTGGTTCCCAGAAATGGCCAACGTTTTGCCTGTTGTTCACTAGTGGAAAATGTCCTACTCAAGCTCTGGAGCAAGAGTGTCAAGACAAGGGAAGCACTTGAAGTGAGGTGTGTCACGCTGTCCCCGGAGCTCACAGATTTACCCGCTGGGAGCCTCCCTTGCTCAGCGGTGATTCCTGGGCAGTTTGCACGGCTGCCTCCTCTCTTCCCAAACTGATGGGATGTCTGCAGCCCTTTGGGCACGCCACGTTACAAAGCCATTGTGGTTGTGGCTTCCAGCAAGCGCATCAGAAAGACTGAACTTGCAAGTGGCTGTCCAGCTGCCACTGGCACACGTCTAGTTTGACCATGCTATGTTAATTTAGCTGACTTATGGCCAGTAGATTTTCTTCAGGATCTGACTTGAAGTCAGTTGATGGCTGGGTTGGCTGGGCTTGGGTTCGGTGCTGAAACCCTGGTACAGGCGCTGGTTTGACTTTTGTATATTTGGAAAGCTGCTTATAAAAAGAACCTTTGCTGTTCATTTTTATTTACATATGGAATATCTCATATTGCATGAGCCTCCAAACTACTTGCAGGTATCTGGACCGCCTGCAGGAAGAAACCTTACAGAGGATTTACTAAGGCAAAGTAACAGCTGGGTGAGCTAAAAGTTGTCATCAAAATTATTATGCATTTCTGAAAGAATATATTACAAAAACATTTTATAAAATTAATCTTCTGTGCTGAATGTTTTAGCAAGTTGCTCCAGCATGGTTCCAGCTGCAATGTTGGCACTGGCATCTTTTGTTTTTAAAAAGGTATTTTCCAAACTCTGCATGCTTTTGTTTCTCAGGATCACAAGGCTGCTCTTGAATATGAATGTTTATGTAAACCTTATTGTTTGCTTTATTTTTCCACAGTGATTTTTGGAAATGACCCCTCCCCACACAAATTCTTGCTTTTTTGTTTGTTTATTTCTGTAAGTGTAAGTATAGAACTGTGTGTATGTATTTTTCCTCCCCAGTGGTAGGCCATAATGTGACATTCCTTGTGCATCACAGATCTCGTGCAATGTCTCTTCCAGGATGTTTGGCCTTTTTTGCCATAAGGTAAATGCCTGGGAAGGAAAGGATGTACCTCATTTTGCTTTGTAAAGTACTTTGCAGGGGTTTATTTTTATCATCTCTTCAATTACACATTGTGCTCCTGAGAGGAGTTTTTATTTTAATTGTCAGTCATCATGAGGCTTTTCAAAGCCAGAAAGCATCAGTGTTGGATCCTTTAGGGATCTCAAATACAGTCACCAGCATTGTCAAGTAACTGGCCTGAATTTTCTCTTTGAATCAGGTGTGTCAAACAGTGTAGGAAGAGGTATTAGTCATGACATACACTCATTTTCAAGATCTCTTTCCCTCCCTGTTTAGGTGAATCCTCACTTTGCTTAACGCTGTTTGCTCGTCTGTGACCCAGTTAAAGCAATAAAAAGTCTCATGTTAAGAGAGAATTTTAATCATGCAGAAGATGTGGTTTCAGATCCTCGCAGTGCTTCCAGAAATACTAACCAGAAACCTTCTGGATCTTTTGTATGGCTTCGTAATACACATCTGTGCCTTGGAGTCTGAGCAGGGGTATTCTGTTTGAAGTGAATAATATACATGTGCCACAAGTAGTCTTTAAATCGTAACATGTAGGGTAGCTGGATTTCTTGTAATTATGTTGTAGGATACTGCCAAAGTGGACAGAGGTTCTGAAAAAGCATTAAAATCTTCCATGTTAATCCATATCCTCAAAAGCTAAGATTATGTGGATTACAGTTTCTCCCTATTCTTGATGGGCACAGCCACTGTGGCTCCACAGTATTAGTTATGGTCTATCATGCTGATAATGAGTTTCTTAATAAGTCCCTTAGTACTCATTGACAATGACTCATACTTCCGAACTAGGATCTCCTTGAAAATCTCAGTTTAATGGATGAANTTTTTTTTTTTTTTTTTTTTTGACATGTGTTTAAGGAAACCAGGCAAGTTTTAAAGGAATGGTATACTTAAATGTAAGAAATTCTGGGGAGAAGTTAGGTTTAACTGTCTGGAAAGGCAAAGGTGCAGTGTGAGCTCTGATCTCAATGATAATTGTTCTCTGCTTTACAGAAGGATAGATATGTGGAGTAGTCATTAATTGTAAAAGAGTTCACATACAGCCTCAGCTTTTCTTTTAAAACTGAATCCAGTCTTCTGATTTAGAGAGAATGATTGGTACTGTGTTTAGCAGTAAATGAGCTCTGGGGAAAATAACAACGAGGTAGAACTTAACCTACAATGCCACTGTCTTGAAACTATCACAAATAATCTGCAACCCTTGCACTTTAATCAGTGACTGTCTCTTGAAGAGTGCTTCTCTGCCTATCATATTGTCTATTGTCTACAGTTTGGATGAATACTGATGTATCAACTGATTGAGCTTTAAAATGTTTTGGTTAAAGTGGAAGAAGTGTCACACACTTAGTTTTTTAACTAAGAATAGCGAAACACAGATTTTATTTGAATGCCTGAAAGTTTTCAAATCGTAATTCAGTATGACTCTGAAAAACAAGACGCTGGGGCATGAAACCGTAAAACAGGACACCGGAATATAATGCACGGTACTCGCTTATACAGTGTTTCTATTTCCATTTGTGATCTATGTGTTTTGATAAAATCATGGTTAAATGGTAGCTAACCTTCAATTCAATTATTTTAGGTATTTGGAAATAAGATGATAATCCCTTCCTTGGATGGGGACCTTTTCCAGTGGGATCGGGATCGAGAGAGCATGGAAGCAGTTCCTTTCACAGTTGAATCTCTTCTCGAGTCATCCTACAAATTTGGTGAGGATGTTGTCCTAGTTGGAGGAAAGTCTTTAACAACCTATGGGCTGAGCTCATACTCAGGGAAGGTAAGAACCTGAAAAGTTGCCTTGTGTTTCTGGCACTGCCTTGCAAATAGGTTACTTGTGAGATTTAAGCTGCAGTGCAGCTCAAGTATACAACTGCACAGCACAAAAGAGGAGAATCTGAGTTTCTTGAGCAATGTATGCAGTAGGCTGGAGTAAGGCAGACGGCTGGTGCAGTTAGATGGTATGGCTGAGCCCCTCACTGCGATCTCCTCCTGCCTGTGAGGTCCTGCTGTATCCCCTGTGCTGCCTTTAACACTTGTCTCACCCTTTACTAAGCTGATTCAGTTTGCTAACCCAACAGAAAACTGTTCACTTTTTATTGGATTAGTTCTGTGCTGGGTTAGCTGTAGCCAGCTCAACAAGGGGTCGGGGAGTGCCAGAGCCAGCACGAGGGAAGGGACGGGGGGTTTGTGATCAGAGGTGAGTGAGGGGGGGGAAAAGAGAGATGGTCCCTTTCTACCAAGCTGGGAGAGGAGTTCAGCTTTATCACATAGCTCTGCTTAAAGTAGACTTTGCTGTTCAGCTTACTGCATGTGAAAGAAGGCTTTAGGTGATACACTTTTTTCACAACTCATTTCTGATTTTTCACAACTAATGAGGGATATAGCTGGTTGAAAAAAAGGAAAGCATTCACCATTTGCAAAAGTTTGACTTGTAGTTGTTGTCAGTGAGTTTACTATGTCTTAGAAGATCTCCTTACATTTTAAAGTCATATGCAAAAGTTAAGTTGAAAACTACTGGCTATCTGACTAGTTCAGAAGGTACTTTTCTTCTGAAATCCATTGGTTAAAAGTTGTATATTTTGAAAAAGTACAGAAGAAAAAAGGTTAGAAAAATCACAGGAATTAATTGCATTATTCAGAATCCTACAATTGACGTCCCTCTTCCCCTCTTTAATGTCAGATGTCATTAAAATGCTTGTAGATACTTTTATGTAGTGAAGAACAGACACCTGCTAAATCAGAAACCTTGGTGTGTTTTAAAACAAGTTTAAAATTTTTAAACTGAATGTATTTTTTAACTTCCACTGTTTGTTTTCCACAAAATCGTTTTCTCATTTGGACCATACATTTTAATGTAGAACATTTCCATGGCATGGTGTAGAGTGATCACTAGTGATAAAGAACATAGACCCAAAACAAGAGTTCGTGAAATCATTTTGATTTCTTCATTGATAGCAGAGTGCACTGTGCAACAACAGACTGCTCCTCCCCCAGTGTTCAGGAAGTGGAAATTTCAGTTTCTGCTTTCATTTCTGGCTTATGCTCACAGTAGCAGAGATGCCTCATGTAGGAAATAGTGCCTGACTCTTCCTCATTAAGAGTTTGGGCAGTCTGTTGTCTTTGGCCGTATGATGTCAATTCAGACTTCCTGAAAGTGTGTTCAGCTCCCTTTTCAAAAAGACAGTTGCCCGTATAATCCAAATTCTGTTTGAGATTGGGACTGCTGCAAAGTCTGTGTGACTGTGAGAGTTAAATAAGGTCTTATTTCCCCTTTAATAGCTGACAAGCCAAAGGGGGAAGGCTCTGAGCTATTTTATATAGATCAATAGTACTTCATCTGAAGCTTATAGAGTTATGCTGAGACAGATATGGCACAAAAGCAGAATTAGGCTCTGGGTCTTGTAGGAATGTTCTTTTGATGACCATAGAAATAGTGGGAAAAGAGAGCACCAAGATTTCTTTCTGTTAGAAGTAGAAATATGTGCAAAATATAGTCAAAAGGTAGTCAAAATAGCCCAAACTGTAGACTTACTGTAATATTTTGAAAATTCTATTTCTGAAAAGCCCTTATCTCTTAAACCAGGCTTTTCAGCATCCCTCAAGTCAAGCAACTAAAAGCACAGAGCTCCAAATCTCCTGCAAGCCAAAAATGTGTTGTAAGGATTGTTAGCTTTGAATATTGCTGTTGATTACATTTGTTTGTCTTGAAGCTCTTCAGAACTTTGAAGCATGTGTGACTCCCTTGCCTTGTCCCTTAGGTGAAGTACATCTGCTCAGCCATGGGCTGTCGCCGGTGGGATGACGATGAAACAGAACAGGAGGAGACACTCCTATTACACCGAACCCAGAAAACAGTCCGTGCTGTTGGACCACGCAGTGGCAATGAAAAGTAAGTGTAACAATTGTTCGGAAACAATCCGATAGAGATAAGTTCTTAATATGTAATATTTTAAGGATTTGACCTTCTTCTTACGCTCATTAGACTAAGAATTGCATGAGGGAGTTTAGATTGTTAACCAAAGGAATGCACCAGGCTGTTGGCTAGGAACTAACCCCTTTGCCCTTCACTGCTGTTGAAAAATGTTTTGAACTTCAGTTTTATAGATAATTAGACAGAAAAGATATGTTTACATATTTATTCTGCCTAAACGAAACGAAAATTACTTTTCTTGTCATTGCATACCTCAAAAGAGTTTGTCACTGCTCTACTGTACGAGGCAAGTGTCATTAATGTTTAGTCCAACGGTTGGTTTTCGTACAAAGGGAGACAGTTTAAAAGTCATCTTATGACTTACTGAGTCACTTTTATGTTCTTTACCTACTCATGGTAACTGTCACTGGGTTTTTTTTTTCACCATGATGTCTTAGCTTTCATTTTAAGTCGATTTTATAGTGTCTTCAGTCTTATTTTTTAAAAGTCCTACTCTTAAATCTACTTTGATCTTTTCATAACAAGGTGGTCTTTTTTACAAGCTGTAGAAATTGGGTCAGTGTGGGACTTTACTGATGCTGTCGTGTTAGAGTTTTAATACTTCAAGAGTTATATAAAAGTACAGACATGCATTCCACAAAAAAACGAACAAACAAAAAACCACAACCAACCAAACAAAACACTATATAAAGTGCAGGTTCAAAAGGCTGGTTTGCCATACACAGATATAGTAACTGCCCAACAATTTAGTGGAGAACTAGTCATTCCCTGTTCCTCTGCTCCCTCTTCTGTTTGTGGCAGGATTGACAGGTTATGCACCTGTTGAGTGTCAGAGATAACCTAACTAGAACTTGAATAGATTAGCAGGTCAGAAGACTTTAAAGAGAAACCTTGGACTCTGTGGTTCTTTGAGGCTGATATTGGCAGGGAGAGGTATGTCATAAGAACATGCTTTTTCCTTTGTACATCTTTCAAAAGCCTAGCATGACCATCTTGTGCACTTGAATTCTCCTGTCTTTGTAGCGAGAAACAGGTGCTTTCCTGGTGGCACAATGTTATTGCTATGGAATTTACAAGATAGCTCTGTATTTTTAATCCAGAGAAAGAAAAGCTTTTAATAAAACAACCGAATATATAAAATACATCAAACTTTTACCATAGAGGTGTAAATTCTTTAAGGAGACAGTTTTGATTCCTGGTTGATTCCAGACTGGTCCTAAGAAACTTTGGGTACCCAAACATACTGTTCAAGAAGTATTTTCCCCCTTCCTTGCTGTTCAGGACGCAAACATGCCATCCTTTCCCCGCAGTATCTTCTCTACAGCATTAGGCTGTATCATGGAAATAAGAAAAGAATTATTCTTTCTTTTCCTGAAAATAATTTTCAGTTTCTGCCCTAATTTGTTGGTTTACAAAAATTAAAGAGTTTTTGACTGCAAGTAGGTCTGTGTTGTCTTTTTTTTGGTGTTATCATGTGGGATGTGAGCAGCCCTGGTTTCATGAAGTACCTGTCAAAGAGATTCTACGTTAGCTTGTGTGTGGAATTAAAACAAAAAAATAGTATTGTCTCTCTCCCAGCTTGAAAAACCTAATGTTGCAAATCAAATTCCTCTTTGCTAACAAAGAGGAATATGTCTTGTGTAGAATGCTGCTTCCTAAATGCTTTGTACTTGTTGCTTTCATCAACTATGTAACATTTTTGTACCTAAAGAGAGCCAGCTGTACTGCCTGAAGATTTTAGTTGCCCTTTCCATATACTAAGCCTTTAATGCCATTGGCTCTACTTCAGCAGCCGTTTTCTCAACTTGCCTATCATGTTGGACAAGATTTCTCAGCTTGTTTGGTTTGTATTCTGGATTAGCGCTCCCCCTCCTGGTACAGTTGTGTTCATCTAACAATCTGAGAGTTTACTGTGAAAATATGGGCCAAATATAGGTAATTCAGTTTACGAATCTTCTGCATGGAGGATTTGGGATTTCCTTGGAATATATAAGTTGTTTCTACAAAGTTTTGCTCTTTTTATTGAAGGTGGAATTTCAGCGTTGGTCACTTTGAGCTGCGCTATGTCCCAGATATTGACACTAGAGCAGGATATATTGAGAGCAATTTTAAATCGAATATGAACAAAGAAGAAACAAAAATTATTTCAGATGTGGATGAGCAGGAAGCTATGATGAAAGATACAGTGATAAAGGTCTCAGTAGCTGACTGGAAGGTGATGGCTTTTAACAAACGAGGAGGACATCTGGAATGGGAATACCAGGTACGGGAAACAACAGAACATTAAATGTTACAAAAGTAGAAGTTTTGCGGCATCATAAATGATGTCTTTCATCTTGGGTTTCAGGTGCTGTCTTTGTAAAGAAGCACACATCTGCTTGTAATTTTTTTAATTGAAGTTCTGACTTTGAGCTGCTACATCTGTGACAAAAACTAAAACAAGGAATTTAAGCACATTGTTTAGCATTATTCTTATATAATATTCAGTTATTACAACATCAGTCTTTCAGTTACCTCTCTCTTCTTCAGTTTTGCACTCCAATTGCTTCTGCATGGCTGGTTAAGGATGGCAAAGTAATTCCAATCAGTCTGTTTGATGACACAAGTTACACTGCGAACAATGAAGTATTGGAAGATGAGGAAGATCTTGTGGAAGCTGCCAGAGGAGCCACAGAATCCAGCGTCTACTTGGGTGAGACACTGACTGCAGAATTTTCTGTAGTAAATGTTACTCTTCTCTCTGTTGAGGTTGTAGTAAAGCAGATCTTTCTGTACTCGTAGATTACAGTTAAGAGGACCTGTAACACATCCAGTCTGATATTCTGCATAATCAAGGCTGTTAAATTTAACCCACATTGCTTTATAAACCCCCAAAATTGAGGCTTCACTAACATATTTATCCCTGAAAGACTTTCAAAAGGTAGAGATGTGTTCTCATCTCTTCCTAGCCTGCTCTGATCATCTTTACTGTTGCCCTTCAAAGTCAGAGTTCTGTGTACCCATCGTAGAAATTCTGACAATTACAGAAGGTACGGTATACCTTTGGCTATGGCAGAATTAATATCTATGACTGTTTAGCCTAGATAGTGATGGGTAAAAGATGGAAATTTTTTTCTTTTTTTTTTTGTCATTTTTCAAAACCAAAACAATTCAAAACTATAAATGTTTTCTATTTTGATTCTGAAATGTTCACTGTGTTGTAATTTCAGTACATTGGAGATGATTGAAAGTCCTGAAACTTTTAAAGATAGATTTATAGCTAACAAGGCAGTCTCATTGCTTGGTAAGCAGTAAGCAGTATCTCCCTCCAGCCTGCTAATTTGTCGCATTCATTTTTCCCTCTACACCTATTACAGTAACTTAACTGAACTGTCTTCATGGTAAGGTTTTGTGACAAAGTTTTCATCCAGCTGTCAGAATTCATTTGATGTAGTTTGTGACAATTTGAAATAGTGTGGCCCCAGGTCCTTCCTCCTCTCAGCTGTCTGTCTCTGGGAGGTAAACATGCTTTGGTTTCCTAAGACTTCGTTTGTCTTAGCCTTTTTCTGTAAGTGTTTACACAGTGTAGCTTTCCTGTTGGTGGTTATACCGATAAAGCATAACACTAGGAAGAAGCCAGATTGTTCCAGCCTTCCTGGTAATGGCTGTTGAGGAGTAATCTGTACCAGCATTAACAAGGGTAGGATGTTTGAAAGAAGTCTTACCTATGCAAAGCCTAAGCTGCTTTATAGCTCTTAAAAATTGCTGGCATTTTTCTGTAGCGACAGCTCTCCAATGGTGAAAATGTGATGTCCTGATCTCTTGCTTTCTAAAACAGACGGAACATATTGCTTGAATTCATCCAGCCTAGTAATCAGTCAGTATCTCAGATTCTCAGAATATAAAGAAATATTTAAAAAAATGTTTCAAACCATGTATTTTAACTGGGCAATTTTATTCTGGGGCTGAAGGGAACTCAATCTTAAGACTAATATGCTCTCGGGTTTGTTACTTAGGTATGTACAGGGGCCAGTTGTATCTTCAGTCATCAGTCAGAATTTCAGAGAAATTCCCCACCAACCCAAAGGCTCTGGAATCCAGGAATGATAATGCAATTGTTCCTCTTCCCAAAATCAAATGGAAACCTTTAATCCGTAAGTAACAATTTAGAGTTTCATTTACTGTCTGAGCTCTGAAAAGGCAGGACATCTTACTGATTTCCAGTATGTTTCAAACTTGTCTAATGTTTCTAGCTGTAAATCAGTTCAGGAACTATCTCTGTGCTTTATTAATTGTTTATTCTTTTCTAATGAAATGTTTGGTGTCTGCTTTCTTTTACTATGAATTTGACAGGGTCTTTTTAATAATGAAACGTTGGGTCTTCTAAATCAAATTTTTCAACAAAAAGACAAAGAAGTTTTTTGCAGTGGTGTAACTATGAGTGAATTGACTTGTCCAAAACTAGTATTTTGGAAAGGGGGAGAGGTGCTAAGTAACTGTTACCTTAAAATACCCTTTTCAGTGCTTCCTTGGATTAGTTTTGGTTCTCATGGTCTGGTCCAAGAGACATTTTCGAAGATTATGCAGTTGGAGTTCTCATTAAATTAATACAAGAACAGAATCTTTATAATAATTCAGCTCAGAAAATCGTGTGTTTTCTATGCTTAGATTCTCCTTCCAGGACTCCAGTGTTGGTGGGGTCTGATGAGTTCGATAAGTGTCTCAGCAACGACAAGTATTCTCATGAAGAGTACAGTAATGGAGCACTTTCGGTTCTGCAGTATCCATATGGTAGGTGGAAGTACCAAATTTTCAAATGTTTCAAATAGCTGGATTTACCCACTTATCTGTGAAATTCAATAAAGGGCCATTTGTTTGATGTTAAATACATGTATTTTTTAACATTTAATGAGCTAGGAAGTTATTGCCCAAACTAGGATTTCTGAGTTGTGGTGTATGTACAACTAGTGCCACACAAAGCACTTCGGAGTGCCAGAAATTGCTACTGCAGAGGTATTGAGTGTACTGCCACTGATAGTTGGTCTGAGCAGAAAAAGCCTGTGAATTATTTTTTTCAGAATTTGCTAACAGTACTAGAGACAGCCTGGGGGTATAAAGTTTTCCATATGGAAGATATTCTGGTTTAAAGCTATCAGCGGTCAGGCCTTCTGAAGTGGTGAACTTTGATGGGAGACCTACTTGCTGTGGAGTCCACAACCTTGATCAACCAAATTTACTTATGTGCCGTTTAAAATCGTGGGACATGCAAACAAAAATACCCTGTGTCTGTTGAGGTAACCTATTAATGAGATGACAAAATTGTTTTGTAGTTATCTACATGCCCTCTTTGTGTCTTTTTTACACAGATAATGGTTATTATTTACCCTACTACAAGAGAGAGAGAAATAAACGTAGCACTCAGATCACTGTTAGATTTTTTGATGAGACGAATTACAAGAACATTCGCAAAAAAGATCCCGTTCTTCTGCTTCACTGGTGGAAAGAAATTGTTGGCACCATTGTATTTTGCATTGTGGCCACAACTTTTATTGTACGCAAACTTTTCCATCCCCATCCTTACAGCAGAGTAAGTATTTTTTTCTGAATCCTAAATACAGAAGGTATTATTCTAGCCTTTTCTTTTGGTTTTGAGTCTGCAATGAGTGGTATTAATAAGTTAATAACTAATGAGATAACAAAATCAAAAGCCTAAATTTACTGTTTAATCTGTCTGTGAAGGCTGTCAGCTGCCATGTACTATTTGCTTAACTGCTTCAATGTATCTGAGGTCTTTGGAGATATTTACACTGAAATTATTTAATGCCATACCTAGGGGTACAAACTGATCTCAGGTACTTAAGGAGTCAATTTTGTTTGTTTTTTTCTTGTTGTTTTGGTAACCCTCCTTAGCTGCGGAAGGAATCTGAAACGCAGTGTCAGACTGATAGTAAATATGAGCCCACTTGTGGAGATGTTAAAGACAGCAGCTGGACTGACATCAAGAACTCTGGATACGTGTCAAGGTGAGCTCAGTTCTACACAACACGTACAGGGTTTTTAGTCAGTGTGACAGCTAATGCTATCTGGAGGAAAGAGTAGGTGTTCTCTTGTTCTTACCTACCCTAGTACTAGTCCTCTGACTTTGTGGGATAATGGGCAACTGACACAAAGAACCCTGTCACCCCATTACCGGTGTGAGATTGCAGTTATGATTAGTCTAGCCAATCCCGGAGAGTCTGCAGGATACCTGTGGTTAGGAATGTTGCTCTTATATTTCCTCCCTATATGTGAAATGGAAGATTGATTCCTGAAGGCCTTAATCAGTGTTTACTCCCTCTGTTTCTGCAGAGAAAGGCAATTGTAGATGGAAACAGACGATGTTTTATATATCCTGCAGAATAAGCAGACCACATTTGGAACAAACCTTTGTTGCTGTTATGAAGAAGTTGGTTAAGACAGAAGGGTGTATAGGGGCATGTCATGATACTGTGGAGAAAATGTGACCATTTCCTCTACATTTGTAACTCACTGAAAATAAGAACTGCAGGATTTAAAATGAGGAAAAATAAGAAAGGTAGTAAGAATTAAGAACAGTGATGTTTCAGAAGGGATCCTCAGAAGGACTAGTTGCAGAAATAGTTATTTGGAGTGGGGTTAAAGGCAAATCATGATTTAGAAAATACTTGTCTGTCACCGCCTAGTTTGGGCATAGAAACTTAGGCTACATACTTATGATACTCTGAAAAACTTCTTCAGTTTGTCATGTGCATGCATAATGGATCTTTCTGGGTTGTGATAGACACTGAATAAATGCATAATCGGCAACTGTCCATTTCATATATAGGTAACCATCTGATTGCCTCAGTGGGTGAGCAGGGAAAAAGATCAGAAATGCTTCAAGTCATTCAACATGTTTTGCCTGGACAGAAATATTTCACTTAGTCATAAATTACTGCATTTTTTCCTCTATATACTAATGCATTTTTCTCCTCTATCCTCCCTCCGTTCTTCCGTCCCTTCCTCGCACCTTTCTCCTCCAAGATATCTGACAGATTTTGAACCAATTCAGTGTCTGGGTCGTGGAGGTTTTGGAGTAGTTTTTGAAGCCAGAAATAAAGTGGATGACTGCAACTATGCTATCAAAAGGATCCGTTTACCTAACAGGTAATGAATGAGTTTGTTGAGATATAGAAGTAGTAATGAATGAATGGTGGGATCCCATCCTACACTGAACCATCTGTTCCTGAACTGATTTCCCAGATACTACATTAGGATGAATGACATACTTTTTAATGGGGGGGCTGACTTAGTTTTGGCATTGAGAATTGGCATATGTAATCACAGCAGAAGGGTGACCTGCTTGGCTAAAATACTTGCATAGCAGGACCCTTGTGAGGATGCTGCGGCTACATGGGAACTCCTTTGATTTCCTTGATGAATAGAGCCTTTGATAACAGGACCAGTTACTTGTAGCACTGTTAATTTGCTTCTCTCCTTCCTCTCCTTACCTTCCCTACTCCACCTCTTCTTTCTTTTCTCTCTCCTTCACCAGCTTTTCTGACTTCATTTGTCCATTTGTTTCATTTTCTGGTCCCACAACCCCTACCTTTTCTTTCAGTCATAGGTGGTCAAGCCATGCTGCTGAATTACCCTACACAGAGCTTGCAGCAGTTCCTTTTAGTGGGAGATGGGAGACACTGCTTCTGGAAATCTCAAGTTAGAACAGCAACAGGCAGGCCAGTAGAGGGAGGGGGTAAAGCTATGAAATCTAGAATTACTATTTTTTTGAATGTGTTAAATAAGCGTGACTATTTAAGATTAAAGGTTTTGTTCAGAAGGTAGCCTAAATTCTTCTTTTCCAAGCGTATTCTAACCCATTAAATAAAACCACCTGACTTAATTTGGTCTAGTTATGGTCTTATGAAGAGAGATTATTTACTTCAATAAGATAGCAGTCTACCTGCTTTCCTGTCCATAGAACAGAGATAGTCTTTGTGCATTCTCCTTATGTTATGCCAACTAAAAAAGAAATAATAAGGTATTACTGTCATCTTTTGTGTCAGTGTCTTCTACATCCCTGTAGAATATTGCTGTTTCGTGGTCTTTTTTCTGTCCCTGTAAACAGCTGAGAACAAGGTGAACCATTTTCTTCTCAGTTTTGATGGCTGTAATTATTTAAAAAGGGATGACTAAATACTTAGCCATTATGAGCCCATGCTGCTTCTCCACACTTCTGACCTAAAGGAGTTACTCTGGGGAATTTAAGACACATCTGTCTTTTGGTGTGAAGAGCAGTACTACTGGCCTGGTATATACTGGGCTAGCTTTGATTAAATTCCTTTGCAGAAATTTCTATACTATGCCGTTGCTTTATGTCACCATGTCTCTGTTGTTCTCACCCCAAATTGTAGGGAGCTGGCTCGTGAAAAGGTGATGCGGGAAGTAAAGGCATTAGCTAAACTTGAGCATCCAGGTATTGTTCGGTATTTCAACGCGTGGCTGGAAGCTCCACCTGAGAGGTGGCAGGAAAAGATGGATGAACAGTGGTTAAAAGATGAAAGGTAACTCATGGGTTTTTTTTAACAATTGAATTTGAGATTGTACATCAACAGAATCGGTAGATGATCCAGGAAGATGGAGAGACTATGTAAGGAGAGAGATGGTTATTAACTTAGCCTGTCAACTTTTCAATTGAACAAGGTACAAATATATCACAGCTGCGCACAGTGGTCCTCTGTTGTGTTAAGGTCCTCCTTTCAGCTTAGGAAGCATCTTGTGGTTCTTTAACTTCTGTAATTGAATCTTTGGGTGGTTGGAAGGTTGGAACATTGCTACTGTGATTCAATTTTAAACTTTGGCTTTGTTGTCTTGGTTTACGTGGAAATGATTCAGTACTCCAATGCTTCAAGAATTTATTTCAGCACAAATACGTGAGGGATAATCAGAGTGATGATTTATAGAGCTCGGTAGAAGTGGGTTAAAAATGGAAAATTAGATAAAGGAGTAAGAGGATGTTAAGAGAAAGGAAAACGTGGGTGTATGTTATTTAAAGAATGAGGCCTAATACAAGACTACTTAGTGGTCTCATAATAACATCTTAACATTCCTAACAATTTTTAGAATATAGCGACCTTTATATTTCAGGCATCAAATGAATGTTTTCACAGCTGTAATTCTTCCAAGGCACTTTAAATAGTCATGGCAATGCATGTTCTAAAGCACTGAACTTTTTCAAGCTGAAGATGAGCCTGATTGCACATTGGGAATCCAGGCAGTATACTTGCTAAATTTTCCTTTATCAGCACTCTTGTTTCAATGAGAAAACATTATCCTCATTAAGAAAAATGGATGCTAAATCCCGGTTGTTAGTGATTCCCACACTTGGGTAGTTGTTTACCATTATGATATGACACAGTTCTCAGAGGTAGCAGTTCTTAAAACCTGGTCTTCTGAAAATGCGTTTCTAGTGGAATGAAGTTCTGTAGTATTAATTTCCCGATTTTGTTTTTCTAGCACTGATTGGCCACTCAGTTCTCCCAGTCCAATGGATGTCCCATCATTTAAGATCAGAACAGAGCCATTTTCTACAAAGGAGCACAATGAAGTCACTTCATCGGAGAGGGTGAGGTCCGTGGGAATACCCTGTGGTCAGTCCGATTCATCTGGAAGCCAGTTTTCTCCTCTGGAATTTTCTGCCACGGACAACAGGGACTTACACCAGTCAGAAGATCCACTGTTAAACCTTCAGGACAGTGTCCTTACAGGCTGTGATGTAGAAGACAGTACTATCAACAATAACGAGCTGGGTCACTCCTTGGAAGTTTGTTCTTCACCTGTTGCTGTTGTACATCTGAGGGAAGGGACCTCCTCTTCTATTGTGTTTGAGGATTCTGGTTGTGGAAATGCTTCTAGTAAGGAAGATAAAGTTGATGTTTCGCATGATGATAGCCTTTCTGAGGATAAGGCGAAAAGTACAAAGCAATCTGATAACAAGAAATCTGCTTCAGGAAGTCCCCTCTCTGTTTCTCCACCAAGGCCAACAAGTTTAAGCCTGGACCTTTCTAAAAATATTGCAGAAAAAGTCAAGCCCACCTCCCCAAAGGTGTATCTTTATATCCAAATGCAACTCTGCCGGAAAGAGAACCTTAAAGACTGGATGAGCAGAAGATGCATGATAGAGGAGAGGGAAAGGACAGAGTGTCTGCAGATATTTCTGCAGATAGCTGAAGCGGTTGACTTTCTGCATAGCAAAGGATTAATGCACAGGGATCTCAAGGTGTGTATTCATAAGTTACTGCAGGAATTGTGTTGGTTTTTTAAATGTATTTATTTCTTGGCATGATCATCACTGAATGCCTGAACTTTCCAAATTCTGGTTGTAACTGGTTATCTCACTGGCTGTGTCCTATAGGCAAACATTTTCTGGTTTAGTACTGTGAGATTATGTTTGGAGCTATCATAACTTGAATTATCTGTGCCCAAAGTATAATACAGAAGTCTCTGGTGCTGTGAAATTCCTGAAACGTGAACTGACTCAAATGGCATCACAGGGTAGATGTCCCTCCACTTCATTACAAACTTGAGCATAGGCAGTTCCAAATTTGACTGCTCGTAATACAGCAGTGCCAGGCTGTTCAGCTCAGTGTCAAGTTCTGCTTTAAACTGACAGATCATGAGTGTGTGGATACAGGTAAAATTTTTTGGTCTGTGGGAGTCATATGGCATTGGAGACAAATCCTGCTAAAATAGTTGACTCTTACCAGTGACCTCAGCATAGGTGTTACAAAAGCTGAGTTAGTGTCTGTACACTGGAGGTGCAGTGCTCCAGGAAATAAACATTAATCATTCCTTATTGCAATTAAAGTCTTTCTTACAGCAAGACTTCTTGTGCCTGGCACAGATCACCTGTATTTGTTTTATGGCATTTCTAATTCAGATTCTTTATACGGGGTTGTTCATTACTGAGCTGTTTTGGATCCTGTTCTACTATTTTAAGTGAAGCAGATAATTGGTAGCCTTAGGTTTACAGTTGGACTTGAAGATCTTAAAGGTCTTTTATAACCTAAATCGTTCTATGATTCTGTGATTCTAATTCTGGTATCTTCCTTCTTCTTTCTGTAGCAATACTGCCTAAGAGCAGCAGTGTTACTCCTGGTTAGAGAAAGTAAAAATTAAGTATTGCTCCTCTAGGACTGAAATGTAAACTATCCTGGAGTTAAATTTTAAGTCAGTGCTGACTATCATAATTCAGATTTCTGAAGGATTCATAATCTTTTTAATGTCTGATAACATCCAGCCGATTAAGACCAGGAAGGGTGCTTTATACCTCTGTCATTTAATGTACCTGAAGTCAGAATTAACTTTTTGTACCTCTTCTTTCATTTTGCTTCTGATCTTACCTTAGTGCCTAATCTTGCTGGAACTTTTAGCATGTGGAATTGTCTGTATGTGTTACCAAATACCATAATTTAATTACAGAGCCCAGCTGAAGTTAGTTTTATCATTATAAACTCTGAGAAATTGATTGCTTTTGCCAAATCGTGGAGAGGAAGTTCCTGTTTCTCTTCACTTATTTGAGGAGGCATTAATACCTACCTCAGTGGAGTAAGTATTGAAATAATTATAACCATTGTTGTAGCTTCTCAGGTCATAATCATTTGGTATAAGTAGAAAAAGAAGAAGAAAAATACCATCTCAGGTGTGGCAGTAAAAGGGAATTCAAATTCAGTAACACTGAAAGGATATGTCCAAGTTAGAAAAATTCACAAACCCTTCCAAGTATTTTCTTTCCCCATCAGCATTAAGCAATTACCTTGAATCAGTTATCTGAAAAATCCTTAGTGCTTGAGAAACTGACCAGAAAAGTAATTAAATCTCTGTATTAATATGTTGCTAGACTTGTTAATTAATAACCTTTCTTAACAGTACTGTTGGTTGTGACTTTCTGCAGTCTTTACTGAGATCACTGTTCAGTAAAGCTTATGTAGATCTTCACTTAGAGCTTTGTTAGTCTTAATCAGCAGTTGTGTAGCGTTTTGTTGGAACATCTTAAAGTTCAATATTGGCAGCAACTTGAACAAGAGATTTTATTTTGTTTACTTGGTATAAGACTTGGAAAGGCTTTCCCTGAACAAACAACTCCTTGCTTCAGAAAACTTCCCATGTGCATATAGATCTTATTCTTGGATCCTGGAAGTTTATTTGTCTGTTATGTGTTAATTTGGGCAAAACAACAGGCAGTACACTTAATTTTTTTCTGTAGTTTTCAGAAGCTCCTAGGAACATTTCTCACCTAATTTTCTAATTTGTCCAAGAGATTGGCCATGCAACCCTAAGTTCGTGCCAGCACTATTAAGCAAATAACCTGTAAAGCTGTTTTGTCTTTACTAGAGGCAGAGGTAGCTGATAGCAGTGGCCAGTTCTTGCTCCCATTGGCACCAACAAAAACTCATTGACCTATCCGAAAATAAATTTGTATGCATGTGTATTAAAAGATTCAAGGAGATCTTTTAAGTATTTAAATTAACAGTGCACACTGAGATGCATTAATTAAGCTCCTACTAATCAGAGATACTGCAATGACAAGATGGCAGAAATTTAGGTAGGCAAGTGCATAGGGCACAGTTCAAATTCTTTTGAAGAAAATGGAAGTACAAAACCATAAGTCTGTCTGGCAAGTGAATTTACTGTTATTCCCAGGATAAGTCGTTGGTCATGCTTGACAGCTCAAAAGAAATTATGAGTTTCACAGAACTGCAAGAACAGTCTTAGATGCATTTTGCAGCGTTAATTGAATTAAACAGTAGTCTTCCAGATGTAACTTATTCATGTCTGTGAAAAAAATGGGAGTTCTTATTCTGACTGAAGACCTGGAGAGAAATTTCTTTGTGCAAGTGGCAAGATAACTAAACTAGAGGGTGGTTGTATTCTTCTGATTTAAATTAGAATTGTGTGCATTTGCCTTAGTCTTTCCAAATGTGGTCTTGATGGCTTATTTTTGCTGGCAGTTTGCGATAGCAGAGATTCCATTCTCCTTAATTTGTAGATACTATATGCCAGCCCATTCACAGTCAGTCTGTTTTCAGCCAGAGAAATACAAGAAATAAAACTTTCTGTTAAGAATTTTGCTCCGTGAAGCAAGACAGATCACGTTGACTTCTTGTGTGTTTGTGGGAGGAGGAGGAGGGGAATGGAGATAAAGGCAATGGGATACAAATCCCTAATGGAAACATTTGTGCCTTGAGCAGTAAAATTCTGGTACAAAGATTTTTGACAACGTGGGTGTGCAGTCAAAGGACGGGTGCCATATAAATGCTTCAGAGAGCCTGGAGACGCTATGGGTTTACAGGGTAGTAGCTTTTGTGTGCTAAATGAGCTGTGACTGCAAAGGGCGTGACATTCATTACAGGAAAGTAATAGCGGGAGATAAGACCTGTCTCAGAAGGTAGTTTTAGAGGTGAGATGTGGGCACTGTGAAACTAAGAAGTTGCATCTAACTATTTCTGTAGTGCTTGTCTCAGAGCTGTCCATTGCTTAAAAAAAAACAAGCAGCCTTTTTTCTGTCTTGCTTCTCTTGCATAGAGTGGGTTTGTCTTTAACTGAGGAAGTCAGATGGACTTTGAAATAGGTCAGCTTTGTGGTCCTTTAATCTTGTGGAAAAATATTGCTGTGTATCTCTCTGCCTCCTCCTGTTCCAGGGTTTATGTCAACAAAGCAAGGACTGTGTTCTCCCAGCCTTGAAAGCGCAGCAGCTCTGAGAGGAGCTTGACCAGCACCACCTGCCTTTTTACCAAAGCACCTTGGCCCTTTCCCCATAAGTAATCCTGCTGCTTCTTCCCCCTTGTAGAAGCAGTCTGTTCTTCCCCCCAAAATTTGTGTGTCTGTCTTTATTTGTAACCAAGGCGGAGCGGTCATATTTCAAAGAAAGAGTCATTCATTTGGCATGTGCTATTCTATCAGCCACAATGCAAGTCTCTTGAAAAACCATCTGAGATATGTACCATTAGCAAGGGGGCATCTCAGTTCCAGTCTCCTTTATCAGTAGGTTAAGCCACCAATGGTGGTACCTGGCAAACAAGCTAAAGGAGAGTTAAGCCAGATCATCACTGTTGCTGCTCTTGTGAATTGCAAAGTTCTTAAGCTTCTATCAAAAATATTTTTTTTATTCTGTTATGCAAACAGCTGTTCCCACAGTTAAACTGCACAAGACCAACTGCAAAGCAGACCTTGTTCCCACACTTCCAGTCTATCTATAATTTAATATTAAGATGATGTGCTACGTGCTGGTTAATAATATTGTGAAGGAGTCTAACACTCAGAGATTAGATTAAAAAAGACTAAGAGTCAGAACTCCAGCATCTGGTGTGAATTTGCCGTGTGATGGAGAGCTGGACAACTTATCTGTTCTGTTCCCCGCAGCTGTTGGCTTTTGTGTATGTCACTCAGCACATCTATATAGTGTTAATAAACTACTACTGGAAGACAAGAAATGAGCAGAGTTTCAGGAAGAGAGGGTATTTAATGGAGGAGTAATTCCTTTTTCCTGAACAGCTAACATTCATAGCTGTTTCTGCTAAGGTGATGTTTAATGAGCATTTTTAGCCTTGACAGCATGGTTTATCTGAATTAAAGCAAAGTGTTGTATCTGCTGAAATACAGAAATTTGTTTATTACTTACTTCTTTTCTTTTCACCTGTTTGTTTTCCTAGCCTTCCAATATATTTTTCACAATGGATGACATAGTAAAGGTTGGGGATTTTGGACTGGTAACTGCTATGGACCAAGATGAAGAGGAGGAATCAGTACTTACCCCAATGCCAGCTTATGCCAGGCACACAGGACAAGTAGGGACCAAACTCTACATGAGCCCAGAACAGGTTTGTGTTCTCTGCTCTAAAGCTGTATCTGTCAGTGCCTGGAAGACACCTGAATTCCCAGGAGCTCAAAGATCAGGCACTCTTTCTAATAACATGTTGCGATCAAGTTATTTAAATTCTTTCTCATCAAAGTAGGGTTTTGAGCTAAATTAAATTTCAAAATTATATTTTAATATATCTATATTTATTATAGTGAAAAGTGGCTAATGATTTGTACTTAGATGCATGGGTTGATCTTGCTTTTAATGTAGTAGAAAGATAACTGCATAATATTCAAGTTAATTGAGCAAGGACACACTATTGTGTCTGAGGTTTAAGTAGGCTGAAACACTTTACATTACAGTTGGGTCTACAAAGAGGAGCTGATGATCCGGACCTTGCTCACCCATGCTTATTTGATGAAGTTTGCTAATGTGCTTGTCCTATAGTTTTCAGCTCTGCACAGGGCTAATCGCTTCCATATGTTGACTTGAAAGGGGGTTGTTTACATTGTGCATAATTACATACAGTGAGTAGCTTGATTGACTTAACCCTAATTTTGAACTTTCAGATCTGTGGAAACACCTATTCGCACAAGGTGGATATATTTTCTTTGGGACTGATTCTCTTTGAGCTGCTTTACCCTTTCAGCACGCAGATGGAGAGGGTCAGGGTATGTATGGTATTGGATTATCCTCAGTTTAATCATTTGTTTAAAATAGCTATTCGCTTGGTGAAACATTTGCAAGGGGTTCTTCTCAGTTTTGAAAAAGCCTTGCAATTAGGAACACAACTTCTTTATCAGCCTTGTACAGACCCCCTGAATCACTGAAAATAAATTGCAGTCTTCCTAGTGTGTGCAGTTGAATTGAGGCCTTAATTTTTGTACAAAGCTCCTCTGTTGTCAAGCCAAGTAAGAGAAACTATTGAACTAGGATATCCAAGAACTCAAGCAACAAATATAGCTTGTGACTTTAAGCCTGCCAGCTTGTTTTTCATTCAAGAATTGGAACCATGGTGTGCATTTTTATCATTTCTTCTTTTGTTTGCTTCTGCAGTGCTTTTTCACCCAAAGCACTTACTGAAAAATTGCTGTTCCTTTTCCTATAGTAAGTCTTAGCTGTGAATCGCACTCAGCTTCAAGTACAATCTTCCCAGTAATTGATGACTTTCATTGCATCAGCTGTGGATTTTGGAGGTTTGATGGTGTATAATAACTCTTCCTTGCTGTAAAATGCCTGTGAGATCCGTCTTGCTCAGGAACAAGCTCATAGAGAACAGGGGCTACAGCCCGAAAGGCTTTTCCTCTGGTGTATGATGACCAGTGACCTATGCAGGAAAGAAGGAGTCATTATAACCTGTATTTATCATTTATATGTGCTTGGGGTATTTAAATTCTCATGTGAAGATGGATTGTTTTTAGCAGAGACGTAAGAAGCAGCTTGAACCACATTATGAATGCAGCCTGACCAAATGCTTCACCTATGCTGGTGCTGCAGTCTCTTGCTTAAAAGGCTCTAGCTTTTCATGGTACAAAAGAGTGCTGTCTAGAGGAGGAATGACAGTGCTTAACTTGAACCCCTTGCACTGGAACCAGTTTCAGTTTCCCTAAATAAAATCAGTTTTACTGAAACACATAACTGATAAAGAGCTATCCTGGATTCTCAGGATCTCCTGCAGCAGTGACTACAACCTTTGCCCTTCCAGTTTCTGTCCTGAGTGGAGAAGCAAAGCCAAGTAATTGGAGTGAGTCCTGAATTGCATCTAACTCTGATGGTTTACTTCAAAAGAGGGTAAATAGAGTACCCTACCTTCCCATGATTTTCATTGTCATTCCACGCTCTCTGATAAAATCTAGAACCCCCCACCCCTTTTTTGTCCAGGTCTACTTTAGTCATTGTTTGCAAGTTGTTAACACTGAAGTTTTCATGGGCATCAGCCAAGCATTAGCACTGTTTGGTGAAGCAAAACATGGTCTGCCTGACGAGGTAGCCCAGCATATTCTAGGAATCTGTGACAAAGGGCTGGAAAAATCCCCCAAGGAGGAGCGTGAGACCTGCCTCTGTCTCAAGCTGTTAGCAGTTACTCTGTGGCAGTGCAATTTATTTCCAGATTAGATGTTTGAAAACAGACCACTAAATGCAGACTGAATTGGTAGAGAAAGAACAATTATTTGAATCGTTTTATTGTCATGAAATTCAGTTCTCTTGAACAGGAGTTTGACTATTGTCCATCACTATTAACTGGTCAGTTTATACTTTCAGTGGAGTTAGTGATGAATTGAATTTTGTTTTAACTTTAGAATTCTTATATTTTGTGCTCAAACTTATGCAAAAGGAGGTCCTTCCTAAAATAAATTAAGTGTTAAATATTGCCCTTGTGTGCTAAAAACATGCTAAAGTGGGTCATGGGTTGCTGGAAATCACAGAACTTAAATTCATAAGGCAGCCTAGCCCGCTACAAATAATTGTGTGCCTGAACATGGGCAAATTACTGACACTAGATGGAGCCAACGTGCTTGTTATGGAAGAAACGCTGAAGGAGACCGACTGCCTTGTAAGGACACAGAAATATGCAACATGAACTGCTTTCAAAACTGCTGATAAATCTGCCTGTTAGTCCATAAACATTAAATAAAGACCAGTGCTCACCTTGTTAAGACAGAGCCAGTCATTTCATGTGTCTTAATGCTGGTGTAGGTGATCTTGGGGATTAAGGGTGGTGCACGGATTTGTTGAGCCAAAGTAAGAAAGTACACATTTGTGTGTCTGGCTGATTTAAAACTGCAAAGATCAGAATTCTTGTAACGTGATTCCTAGTGCAGGCTGTATACCTTGGGAAGCAGCAACTTGCCCATATAAGTATGTTATGATTTTTAACTGCTAAAGTAAGACTTTAAACCAATTTTTTTTTCCATCAGGCTGATTTCTTTACATATTTTTGAAGAATAATAGAGTAATACTATTGAAGAATGGTATTTTGGGAAAGTTACATTTTTTTCTTAATATTTTTGCAGACCTTAAGTGATGTTAGAAATTTGAAGTTTCCACCACTGTTCACTCAGAAATATGCACAAGAGGTAAGTATATCTGGTGCTATTAATTGTAGCCTTTTTTCTTTGCTTTCCACTTGCTTTGCAAGCAAAAATGAAAAAAAAGTTAGCTTTCACATTAAGAAACATTTCTCTATCCATGTACTTTTTTACTACATTTCAAGCTGTAGCATTACAGTAACGTATGGATGCTAATGTTTTTGTCACACAGTTTACCTCCAGTAACTATACAATATTATCTGTCTTCCCTTTGTCACTTGATATCATTCATTTCACATGCATCCTGACATGATTTCTTGCAACAAATCCATATTCACAAAGAGAAAGTGCAGAGTTCTAGACAGGTAAAGGGGAGATTGTAGGTAGCACCATGGCTGTGTGGGATCTCGCTCCAGGAATCGGATCTCTCAGGTGGGAAGCCTTTTGAGAAAATTGTGGTGTGTTCTTATTAGTCAGATCTTTAAAGTGATATGGTTGCAGATAAAGAGGAGGTGATACACAAAACCTCCAGTAAAAAGCTGAGATGCTCTCAGGTTTTCATGGTAGCTTCAGACCAGCAGCTAAATAAGACTAGGCGTTCTTGCTTTATAGCTGCAGGCTGCCCGGGGGAATGCGATGTGCTGTGCTCAGCTGGAGGACACTAATTCTGATTAAATTTGAGACAAATATTCAAACTACCTGTATATTTAAAAGAAAACCTCTAATTCACTGTGAAAATTTACTGCGTGGCTTAAAACATGGTGGCCTAAACATGAAGCTAAAAATTACTCATAAATTACATTTCATATGTTTTTAAATTCTTTTGATTGCAAATTAATGTAAAGGTTTTATAACTGTATTGAATCGTGGGTCAGATTTGATTTGCCAAATTGATTGTAGTCCTTGACAGTAAAGACAATTTAATGGATGCAGAGTGATACATTTTCAAATGTTTAATGCACTTCTAACTACTGTGCCAGAGCACTAATAACCCAGTTACTCAGAAAGCAACTGGGGACATTTTCCACTTGTTCATACAGCCACACTTGAAGTCAGAATGTTAAAGAAGGAAGAACTTATGAATTGGTTCATGTAGCACGTGTCATATTTTCTTTTAGTACACCATGGTGAAGGACATGCTCTCTCCAAGTCCCACTGAAAGACCAGAGGCTGCAGCAATCATAGAAAATCCTGTATTTGAAGACTTGGAACTCCCACCAAAACCAGTGCTTAGGCAGAGGTCGCGGACAATGAGTTTATCAGGAAATAAGCATTCAAGACAACCAAGCAAATAATTATCCTCAGGATCACTTCTTCCACTCGGCAGGTTTTACAGGGATTGTTCAGCAGAAGGATCCTATGATGCAGAATGTCTATCTTGAAAATAGTTTACTTAAACTTTTTTTGCCATGTTTAACATATAAGACGTGTTGGATGGATTTTCGTTTACTTTGACAGCCAACGAAAGCCAGTAACCACACTTTTCACATTCCATTTTTCTTACCTTAACTCTCCTAGGCGGATGGGTCCAGCTACTGTGCTTACCAATGTTGTGCTCCATTATGTTTTTTGGGGTTTGGGTTTTTTTTGAAGCTTGTAAATATCAGCTTGCTGGGTAAGTGAGAGACCTGTAACATGTAAATAGAATTAAAATACTGTATTTTTATAGAGCAAATTACAGTCTCTAAGCCTAGTGAGTATCTATGCGGATCACTTGCTCTTTGGTGAAATGAAGATGATTTTGAAATGAACTATGACTCCATTTTTGTCCCTGGTGGGTGAACTGGGAATATGCACTATTTTTAAGGCAAAAAAAGTACCACAGTTGATATACTGTCACTCTCCATAGCCAGTCATTAGAGGAAATCATTTCATACTTCTGCACTATAGTAGATCTTAGAGAATGCATTTTATACAGATAAACCTGTAGAGAAGGAAAAGGAGAATTTTGCCATTAAAAAGGGGGGGTTTATAGGCAGTGGTTGGAAGAGCCATAGTAAAAATCATGTACAAAAATGTTGTGATTCTGAAAATTTAAACCTGATGAAGTCATACGTGTCGTATGTAATCTTGTAGATTTGTACTTTTAAAAAAATCAACTGGTAGGCATTTGTGTAATCTGCTAATTTAACTGCCTAATGCCATGCTTTTATTTCTCATTGTAAATATGTTAATTTTTATTTATAAAATACAGAATCAATCCATTTGGGTTGGTGGTGTACAGAATGCACTTACTGTAATTATTGAGTGCATTAATTATTGTGACTTCTTTCAAGTCTAAATGATTTAATAAACTTTTTTTATTTATAAAAAGAAATAGTAGTTGATTCTGTTCAGAACCTGCATCAGTGCATGCGGCAGATGGCAGCCATGTGCAGCTGGAACAGGAGGACGGGCACTACATTTCTGTAACTTGCTTTGCTTTTCTGTCTCATATTTGCCACAGCACACGTGATGATGCCACGGTGCATACGCTGCTTGGAAGCGAGATACTATCTGAAGAAAGAAGGGAACTGAGCCCTTCTAAACTGAGTGCATAATGAAGGCAATCTCTCAACTGCTAACAGAGAGGGAAGCCTTGAAGAGATAATTCTTATACTATTAGAACTGGTTTTGCCTAAATGCATTTTCCTGTTTTGCAGGCTTAAATTTTTGAAGTTGTAGGCTCTGAAATCAGTTTCTTAAAAAGATGCTGGATTCAGATCCTTCTGGGGATCACTATACTGTGGTGTGATACTACAACTAGCAATTAAACCAGCCAGCACTCTGCAGCCGTATGATACAGCAAAAGTAGATTATAAAGATTGTCTTCCTTGTGCTTTTGGATAACTCTCCTAGATAATGGCTTGTCCAGTTGAAGCCAGAATGCTGCAGTGAATATTCAGTCAGAAACAGAACTATTGAGTCTATCTGGGTTAAAACAGAAGAAAGTTAAGTGTGTCCTCTTCCCCTGGATTTCCCTGTTAGCATCAGCTACAAATGCACAGTTAAATGGTCCCATTTGACTCCTCTCAAGCTTCCCTGCAAGTTCAGTGATTACAGACAGAGCACAGGAAATGAAGAATAGGGTATTTTTAACTTGCTGTATATCTGTGCTGGATGTAAGTAGCTGCCTATTCCAAGAGCCCTGCAGCATTTCAGTACCAAAACCAGCATACACGTTTACACTAGGTGTGTCTATATATTCTGGGATGCTACACTTACCCTCAAAGGTAGGTACAAAGCCTACCCTGCGTGGTGCATGTCCAGCCTCAAAAGCACCTGGCCACGCTCAGCTCTTAACTGCCTGTGTCAGTGAGTCTTTGCTTCTCTTAGCACTGGATGCTGGACTGCCTAGTCGCTGCCTTTGCTCCTTTTTGCTCCGGGGTTTGACTAAGAAAGTTTCCCCCTGAACTCAGGTCTTGCCTGCAAGCACTGTTTTTCCCTGCCTCTGGCAGCTCTGCTTACTCTGCCCCACTCATGGGGGAAGAAGACACTTCTCTCTGCTATGGAACACCCACCTGGGCTTCAACACCCCCATCAGCTCCAGGACTATTTTACTGGCTCGTCAGAACCAGGCAACCCAGATGGGTACACCTTCTATGTTTCCCTCCTTTAAGTCAGGTTTTAATTACCCTACACTTCCCTGTTCCATCCCTGTCCTTCTGCCAGACGATGTTCTTCAGTCAACCCAGACCAAATGGTCAACCATGACTGAAAGACCAAAGGTCTTTGACCTAATGTTCATTTGCTCTATGCTGACATCCTGGAAGGGAAAGCAATGAAGGCAGGCTTTTCTCAGCTCTTCACAGATGACAGCAGCAGCTTTCTACCTTGTCTGTGAGATCCTGGTCTTTACGTGACACCTCTGGTGGCAGGAACATCTATGGGCTCATAGACAAGTTTATTTGCCTTCTTTCAGTTTATCAATATCTAGAAACCAACAATCAGACTGTCTCAGGTCTTCCTGTGGCCACGGAAAGTGGTGTGTACATTCCTGCCAACGTGTTTTTGCGGAGGGACACCTGAAGACAGAGGCTAGGACAGCTGCCAGCTTACAGCCCTGCAAAAGGGAGCTTTGGTCTCGGGCTCTGCTGCGCTGTGCAGCACTGCGGTCCTAGCCTGTTCTTGCAGAGGATGTGGCCTGTCCCTCAGCTCCTTTCCCCCCATAGCTCTAGTTCCTTGTCCTGTTTTATCAAAATGAACTGGGTGCCAGAGGCAAGAATCCTGCCCCGTCCGCTTCTGTGCCCACTGGACCTAGGTGCTTCCCCCAGAATAAAGGCAGGATGGTGTAGTTATTCTCCTTACTGCTTCCATGTTGTTAGTGGAGTTGAGGGAGCTGGGAGACCCAACCCACTCCACAAAGAGTCATTTGAGAGTGTTGCAACCCTAGGTCAGGGCTGTTTCTTCTACCAGGCTCTTGAGAGAAGTTCTGACCCTTGTACCAGTGCCTTCAGTAGCTGAGCCGCTCCAGGCAGCAGCTACATGCTTTTTGCTACACCTCTGAGGACAGTCCTTCTATGCTACCTTTGAGCTGGAAGAGCAGAAGGACTCTGGACTTTTACTACCCACCTCCTTCTTTTATTTATTTATTAACAAAGTGACATTCTTCACCCCTCTGCGTGCCTCAGTCCAGTAGTTTTAGCATTGAAAGTTAGCCTGGCTATCCTTCTGCTGCGTTTGCTCTGCTTCTCAGGCTGCAGAAGCCTTGCCTGTCCCCAGAAAGCGATTGGGCACTTAGAAAAAGCTATTTTAGAAACCATCCTTGAAGTGTTCCCTGTCCATAGATCGGTCTAAGAGCGGGCCCTCAGCGCAGTGACTCTCCCATGTAAACCAGCGTGAGACTCCACCAGAACCGTGCAGGGGAAGCGACGGCTGTTGTCTGAGCAGTCACTAGCCCTCATGTGACCCTGCTACTGAGCAGCTGTGGTCCTGGGGACTCAGCTCCTGCTTTTACTCACTGTTTAGATGCTGCAGAGATGTTCGGGAGCAGTCCTGCCTTTTCAGGGTAATCCTTCAGTGAAGTACTCTATGGCTTTCCTGTGGGGAGATGGTCCTGTTTGATGCTGTTTAAAGTCCAGACAAGCACTTGGGAGCAGTAAAAGTAATCATTCCCGTTTATCATAGTTTTTTGTATGGCTGTGTGGTCCAGCCATAATCTGTAGCTACCCTCATAGCATCAAGGCATAGACATCGGAGCGCAAAACACACAAGTAAGTAATAATTCTTCTTCACATCCCCTCTTCGGCTGGTCTTGGTCACCTGTAGCCCTCTTTGAACCCCATGGGCTCTTACTGTTACAGCAAGTCTTGCTCATCTCTGGGAGTCTGCCATGTAGAATCATGCCTTCTAGAATGACAGAATGGTGGGCGTTGGAAGGAACCTTTGGAGATCATCTAGTCCAACCCCCCTGCCAAAGCAGGTTCACCTACAGCAGGGTGAACAGGAACGCATCCAGGAGGGTTTTGAATATCTCCAGAGAAGGAGACTCTACAACCTCTCTGGGCAGCCTGTTCCAGTGCTCTGCCACCCTCCAAGTAAAGAAGTTTTTCCTCATGTTGAGACAAAATTTCCTGTGTTCCAGCTTGTGCCCATTGCCCCTTGTCCTGTCACCGAGCGTGAATTAAGAGTCTGGCCTCATCGTCTTGACATGTGCCCTTTAGGTATTTATAAGCATTGATGAGATCCCCTCTCTTCTCCAGGCTCAACAGACCCAGGTCTCTCAGCCTTTCCTCATAAGAGAGGTGCTCCATTTCCCTTGATCATCTTTGTAGCCCTCCACTGGACTCTTTCCAGTAGTTCCTTGTTTTTCTTGAACTGGGGAGCCCAGAACTGGATGGAGATGTGGCTTCATCGGGACAAACTAGAGGGGGAAGATAACTTCCTTTGACCCGCTGGCCATGCTGTTTTTAATGCACCCCAGGATACTGTTGGCCTTCTTGGCCACAAGGGCACATTTTTGGCTCAATTAATTAATAAGAGAGAATAAGGAAGCTCACAGACAATTCACAAAAAGCCACTTACAGCTCTGAACCTCTTGATATTTCAGAAGCAAGTGAGATGAAGCCTGAGCAACAGCCCAGGCTGCAGAGTGGTGCCTTTGTAAAGAACTCACCTCTGCTCTTTGACCACATCCCTCCTAACACTCATACACAGATTGACATATGTGGAGTTACTAAAACTGCTCAAATTTGTAATGTAAGCAGCAAGATGAGAGCTACAGTGGCTTGATAATGCAGAAATACTGTCCCACCTTACGTTGTAGATTACCAAGATGTACACAAAGACAAGTTTGCATTATGATACTGATTTTTTTTCCCAGCGTGAAGATCGAATTTGTCTTAGGAAATGCTCATTAAAAAAATAATTACCCAGGAAGGAATTATCTCCATTAGTTGTAACAAATTACCCCTAAAATATCAAAGTTCCTCATTAATAAAACTGTGAAAGATGAAGAAATGGATCTTTGTCGTATGTCCCCAGCTGTAATATTCCAGGCCCTCCTTCCCCTATTTTCCTACCCGTTATTTTTCCGTTAGGATGTGCTCTGACACTTTCTGTACCACCACCTCCAGCTACTGATTCTGAATCCCTACTATTTGGGTTTGCCCTTCGGGGCACTATTGGGCACTGGCACTGTAATGCTATATTCTAGTTCTGGAGCAGTCTTGGAGAACGTGGCTATGGAAACCATGTCTTCTCCAATGTCCACCTGAGACCTGTGCCTGCAAATGAGCAGCTTCTTCAGGGCCCGTTGGAAGTCCCGGTTCAGGAAAGCATAGAGCATTGGGTTGATGGTAGAGTTGCAATAGCCTAACCAAGTGATGATTTTGAAAGTGTCAACCAAGACTGTGCTGGTGGATTCGGTGCCCCTGGCAGCAAGCCAGACATTCAGGACAAAGTACGGCAGCCAGCACAGCACGAAGACTGAAATGATAATGCTAATGGTCCGCGTGGCCTTGTTCTCCAGCTGCAGATGGTTCTGGCGCTTGCTGTTGGGGTGGTAGTGAATCTCCAGAGTCTGAGACATGATACGAGTGGCCTTGAGCCGTGAAGCTCGGTAGATGAAGAAATACATGCTGCACATGACCATAAAGGGGACGAAAAATGCCAGAGCAGAAGCCACGATGGCAAAAATCCAGTTGGTGACAAAGATACATTCTCTGCCTGCATCAAAGTCCACCCCGGGGATCTCGTTCCAGCCTTGCATGACAGGAAGGAAGGAAATGAGGGAGGAGTATACCCAGACCATGCAGGTCATCACAATGCATCTGCGAAAGGAGAGAGACAGGGGGGAGGGAAGAGAGGGTCTGAGTTATTTTGAGTTGAGAACACCCAGTACAATTCAATCCCCATGGTAACCCGTGTGGGATATCACTGCTCGGCAGTCCCACAGGGCTTGGAGAACTGGCTGAGCAGGGGAAAAAGCTGGGCTACAACAAGTCCATACGTGAATATCTCTAACAACTGGGTAATTGGGTCCGTGGTGTCAGTGTAAGGGATGCTCGGAGCTGGCTGAAAAAGAGGAACGGTTTTACAGAGGATTTTTGTTAATATTTAAAACATCAGCATGTAGATTTTTCTGTTTGGTTTCAGCTTTAACATCTGGCCATTATCTTATCCTCTGAGGAGCGGTAGAGGTGGAGCTGATGGACAGTAGATCCAGAGTACCACTGCGGCGCTTGCTCTGCAATAGGGTGTGCTGCATGGCCCCCTCATTTTGGCGACTGCCTGAGCTCCACAAATTGTACACAGCAAAAGTTACGGTGGGAAAAACGTCCCCAAAAGAGCCTGAACCCACCTTGTAAAGCACCTCGCAGCTGCAACGTCCTCTCTGCCCATCTTTAGACAACTTTCCCTACCCTGCAGTCCTTATTTCAATGTTATGCATGACACCTTGATAGGAGCTTAGAAACTTATTCTCTCTATTTCCCCCATGAATATCGTGAGTTTAAGAGGGGGAAGACTACTGCTACATGTTTTCTTCTGGGTGCCATTTCCCCTAGTTCTTGGGCAAATTTCCATGAAATGCCTGCAAAGGGCAGAAATTGTAGGTACAAGTCAGCCCACACCACTGGTTTTTGCCCCATTTTGCAACCCATCCTTAACTCAAAAAGTGCTTTCCCAGGAGCACCATCAAACCTGCTCAGCTGCATTCTCCTTTTCTCCTGTGCCATATTAAATTTTTTCTGTGAGGTTTTAAATGGTGCAAAGATCCTTTTGCCACATCACTCTGCTTTTGGGCAGCAGCTGTCAATAGCTCATTTAGTCCCTAGTCAATACAGGCCATGGGCAAGTAAAAATTTGGAGGGACCCGAAGTGAGGAGCAACTCCACTCACCTGCCACGGGACATCCTTCTTGAATAGTGGTACGGAGTCACCACGGAGCAGTATCTGTCCAGGCTAATGAAGCACAACGTGACGATGGACGCAGTGCAGAACATGACATCAAAGGAGATCCAGACTTTGCAGAACAGCTTCCCGAACAACCACATCCCTGTCACCTCATAAATGATACTGCCAGAGAAAACAAGAAGAAACCAAAGCGAGAAGGACTGATTTAACGCATTTCTTCAAGCCTCCACTGAGGTAACACCGTATTTTAACATGAAGGTACTAAAGATGGGCGTACAGCGTAGGGGAGCTCAGTTAGAGAGCAGAGATTTGTCCTCAAAGTTCAGTCCAAAGGAATAACTTGCAGGTGGAGTGTGGCTGAAGATGACCAGACCTACGCTCCTTGCCTGCACTCTGTTATAAGTGAGTGCCTTGAGAGAGGTGCTTTGCCACCCCCAGAGCTCCCAAAATTTACATAAAGCTGTGCAGATTTATCACAGCTTTTTCCAGTGTCCTATGCAACAGAGACTTTTATGAATTCTCCCCAATTCCTGGGGCATGGAATATGCTCCCTCCTCCAAAAAACTCACTTTTCATCTGGTCTCATGCTTCAGAACTAGAAGATTTCAAGTCTTGGTTAAAAAAAAAAAAATCCTAGGAGGAAACCTATGCAGTTTGTACATTATGTAGCTCACAAATGCCTCGGCGAGGTAAAAGCAGCAGCAAAAAGCAGACATTATGCCAAAATTATTTCTAACGAAGTCAAGAGGGACCTGTAAGAAGGGAGCAGTGAAGGAAAGACCATATGGCAGCTGTAGGAAGGCTGATGCATATTTCTATAGCATTCAATTAGCTGCCATTCGCTTCCCCTTTCTTTCACCAGCTTTCTGCAGCTCCTGGGGTGCTGCTGAAATAACTATTGTGTGTGAATTTGATGTGAAAGGCTGAGTAACTACCTAGTCCTGCAAAGCTTTAATTATCCTGTAACTTCACAGCTTGCTGGTCAAATGCAGTGAAAGTAGGGCTGCTGTGCTGCAGTGCACTCAGGTGGGCTACGCCGCCCAGCAAGGGCAGAAAGAGTCAACTTGATGTCAGAGGAGTTAGAAATCAACCTCTGCTCTTCATCTAATTAGCAACAACTCATTAAAATGACTTTATGAAGGTTATTTTAGAGCATAACTAATGTAAGTGGGTACAGTGCTGGCTGCAGGGCCCCAGCCCTCGGCAGCTTTTTGTTATGCAGGATACTATGCAAAGATTCAAGCAAATGTTAATCTACGGCAGAACCTGTCCCTGCCACTGTGGTGGCCTCCACGTGGGCAGCATGGAGGGTCCCGCTGCACACACATGGAAAGGTTTTCTGGCTCTTTTCTAGATGGGGAAATGAGACATAGAGAAGTTGAAGCATGGGTCCAGTAATGGAATTCAGTGTCTTGGTGCCACTCCTCAGAAGCCCTCCTTATCTCCAGAGATGTTGCAAAGCCTGTGGTGAGAGCCTCATGTCCTTCCAGAAGTAGACCATGCTGCTGTGATGAACATCCCTGCACACAGATCCCAGCTAAACAAGTACCGAGCTCTCATCAGCACACATGTGGCGAGATACAGTTGGTCTAGCAGATGTTCTCACAGCACAGGGTAGTGGATACCTGTTCCATCTTCTCTGACATAGACAGTCTCTGCAGTCTAGAAATTACGTGGGTTAAAAAGGAATAATAAAAGCCCAAAGAAACACACAGTACAAGCAGAAGTGAAGTCGCCTCTGTGTTTCACTTACATTTGCAAAAGAAAAAAGTAGCTGAAAATATTCAGCCTGGAAAGAGCTGGGCTGGCTGGACTACCCAGATGACAAACTAAGCACAGCTGAACTGCTCCTGCAAACAAGCAAAACCGAGAACAAAACAAAAGTCCTACTCTTATGAAATTAAGGCACCAGGTGACAACCTTGTTTTTCCTTTCTGTCACAAAACCTCTTTTTCCTGATCCAAACTGTTTCCTAAGGTCATTTTTTTTCATTATCTTTGGCATGTGCTAACATGGCCACTGAGGAGCAAACTGCAATTCAGAAGAGCAATATAGATACAAAGCTGAGACAGCGGGAAAGATGTGGACCAACAGCCACTCCATTAGCAGGGCCGAACAATGTCTGATGGAGCTGGCAGGGTCTGTTCCTCACCACGTGGCCCACCAGGGCATTCAGGAGGGGCACAAAGCATCAGTCGTGCTCTTTTCTTTGCTCCCCTTCATATTTTTTTGGTTTTGTTAAATAAGACATCACTCTCCTATGGGGGCTATTTTCTCTCTGGCTGCACAGCAAAGCCATTGCTTTTCATGGAAAGCCTTCCTCCCTTGTAACACCCTCTACCATCCTTTGATAGGACAAGGAGTAATGGTTTTAAACTAAAAGTGGGTAGATTCAGGCTAGATACAAGGAAGGATTTTTTTTTACAATGAGGGTGGTGAAACACTGAACCAGGTTGCCCAGAGAGGTGGTGAATGCCCCATCCCTGGAAACATTCAAGGCCAGGTTGAACGGGGCTCTGAGCAACCTGAACTAGTTGAAGATGTCCCTGGTCATTGCAAGGGGGTTGGACTAGATGACCTTTAAATGTACCTTCCAACCCAAACTATTCTATGATCCTTCCCCTCCCCTCATATTCTTCACAGCTCTGGTCCCCTCCTCATCCCTGTTGTTCCCTTCTTCTTTCTTGTTGGGTGTGAGAAGCCACAGACTGATTTCCCAATGAAACATATTTTCAGCTGGTTCTTCTCATTCCTTTCATGCTTTCCTGGGAGCCTAGAAGTAGGTATTGTCCAATTTCCTTCCCCATTGCATTTCTAATTAAGTAAAACCTAGTGCCAAATTCCCTCTTCCTCCTTGCCAAGGAAGAGGTCTTCCTCCAGTTATGGGGCATGCCATCCATCTTACAGGGGGAAATTACAGCTGCCGAGACACCTACCTGCCTTTGCTCTTTGCTGCCTCTCCCTCCCATCACCCAGATTGCAAATACCACATCAGTAGGTGGGAGGCAGAAGTAATGAGGATGCTGGGTAACTGCAAATGCCCAGACTCCATTTAGAAGTAAAAGAAGAAATTGAGGACAGAGATTCCCAAGCATGAGCTGAATGCGGAGATAACAGAGGAGTCAATAGGCAAATTTGGAAAGAAAGCAGTGGCAGCAATTATCAGCTGCAACTCACTTCAAAGCAGGAGTTGTTCAGCTTTTGTCTTCTTTGAGCAAGGGGGGTGCTGCTGTTCCTGGGTAAGATGCAGGTAATGGAGAAGGCTATCTCCTGGAGGGATGGCTGGAGTGGGTGGAAGAGAGGTGATGCTGTGCAGTCCCAGAGAAGAGCACTTGAGACACCTGGGCTGGACTGGGATGAGAAAACCTCATTTCTGGTCTTAACAAGAACATGGAAAAGAAGACAAATAGCCCAGGGAAATGCCAGGCATCAGAAAGATTGTTGCTTTAGCTAATCTTTGGTGTCTGACACACTGTTTTTCTCTTTCTAGGATGCTGAAATGGTCTGCCACATTTTATTGCCGTGACCTTGTCCATGCAGTGGGAAACATCTGAGCTCTTGGGAAAAAAATAGCATGTGCTACTATCAACAGGAGCACAGGGATCACTTCTGCATCCCCTCCAGGCAGGGCAGGGGGAACCATCTTGTTTTGCAGGCAAGTCCAGCTGAAGCCCTGGAGACTCCACCATTCCCATTTGCAGCCTAGCTCCAGCCCAGTTGAGCCTGGTAGCTGGAAATGGGGAAGGAAGCAGATAGCGAGACTGCTGCAGCCATGTCAGCCAGGTCCTCACCCACACACCTGCCTGGAGCTGCTGGCTTTTTCAAAGGGCATCATTATCTGCTTTTTTTTCCACCCGACACTATAAATTTATAACTCAGTTTGTAATTGCTTATTGGGAAAACATCACTCAGTGCCAAATTCAAAAGCGTAGGCAGCCCTGTGAGAACTGAGGCACGAAATGTAAAGAGAGTTCAGCTTCTTCATATTGCTCCAAGAACACTAAATAGGGTGCAGCCCCCAGCTTTACGCAAACCTACGGCCATTTTGCAGCACAAGACAGCCAGACCCTACGAGTAAACTGGTTTCTGGATTTGTTTTACTATGTTTTAGCCAGATAATGAAGCTCCTGTAAATATAAACCTCAAGTAGGGAGAACCGCCCTCTCAAGTGCCTCTTCCTCCATTAAATATAGGGGGACCCTAAATTACCCTACTTATACTGAAATAAAATCCTTACATTTACACAGAGAGAGGGGAGATGACCTTTGTCCCCATGTCAACACTGCCAGTTATTGATGTGCAGTGCAGTCAGGTAATAGGGGCAAAAAAATTCCCCCAAGTGCAGTGAATCCCATTTGTTACCGCTGCAGTTCTAATCTCTTTATGCAGGCAAAAGATTTATTTCGCAAGGTCACCAGCCTTCCCCACAAACTCCGCTGCTATGTTGTCTCAACCAGGAGGAACGATCAAAATTCTGTGTTTCACCAAGAGTATGAAGAATAACATCTCTGCAATCGCCTTTCAAATTCAGTAATATGAAAACATTCATTTTCTTACATTAGTAAGGAACTTTGTTACTTCTCCCTCTCACTACCAGAAAATAAAAGATAAGGTTAAAGAAGTGTAAAATCAAAAGCACAGAATTTAACTCTACTGTCATTCTTGACTGAGAAAAATAAGGGAAAAATACACTCTGTGATTTGCTCTGCCTAGGATCAACATAGTCATGACAGTTAATGCTGACATACCAGTGACAGTCCCCATCTCACATTTCCCAAACACTCAGAGCATGAAAAATCATCTAGCAACGATCTTGGCCCCACCTGCAATGCAGAGCTCATCCTGGAAGAGGGGACTCATCACACTGGAGCCATCTTAAAAGCTGGATATCTAGTTCAGACCAGCAGCCAGACTCCCTCTACAGCCAACAGGAAAAACACCCTTGGGAAATCTCTCTCCATCCATTATAATGGGACCTGTTATAAGGGGTAGGGAAACTGAGGCATAGAAGCACATCCAATCACTGACTCACAGTCAGGCTCTTTGGAGAGCCCAGCCCTAAGCACAGCATGTGACCTTCTAGCCAGCCCGGCTCAAACAGTGGCCACTGAGCTAGGAGAAATGACGCTGCGCGCACATGTTACCCTCTGATCTTACCTTACAGGCACTTCTTACCTAAAGGGCATGACCAGACAAGCTACAAGGAAATCTGCCATGGCTAACGACATGATAAACATATAGGTGACGGTGCGCAGCCTCTTTTCCACCACCGGGCAGATGAAGACTACTGTATTTCCCAGGAGCGTGATCAAGTCAATGAGGGTTAGTATCAGCCCAACGGCCACCTCCTGGAGGCCGACCCCTGGCCAGTTGCCACCTCCTTTCACAAAGGAGGAGGCAGCATTGGAGAAATTCGAGAGCCAAGATTCATTTTTCTCCATCAGCATCTTCCCGCTGTTAAAACCTGAAAGACCGAAAAGGGGACAAAAATAAATAAGGACTTTAATGCACATGACATGTAGGTCTTTGAAAGGAAGTACCGAAATAATGTTTATGCTTCATTTACTTCAAGAAAAATCCACACACCCTGCTGTGTCTGTGCCATCACTGTCCCATGGTTATCAGTCTGTTAGAAGGGTCTGAAATCCTGAGGGAGAGGATAAATATGCAGCGCTGGTTGAAGTCCTTCATGGCAATGAAAAGCCCTCCTGTGAACAAAAGTGCATCATCAGGTGAAGTGTGATCCAAAAAAAAAAAAAAAAAGGAAAGCACTGAGAGGGGACAAGCAAGCAACCGAAATTCAAAATTAAAGCAGCTCTGCCCAATCCCACCGAACAGCATCCCATGTCCACAAAATACAGGGGGTAGAACCAGATGATCCTTAAGGTCCCTTCCAACCCAAACCATTCTATGATTCTACATTCCCATTATCATCTTTGCCACCTACAGACCGGGTGAGGCTGCTTGCCCAGGCTGGCTGGGCTCCACTGTTCAGTACATGCTCTGCCCTGCGTTGTCCTGGTACTGTTTGAGGCTCTGAAGTTAAAAGCTTTTTACTACCATGGTGGGCAGCTCCATCCTACAGCCTGAATGGCCATGCAGAGCTGCCAGCAACCACACAGGGAGCTTAAAGCAGGTAAACGAGCAATTGAGGCATCTCAGGTGCAGCAGTGACCTCAGACTCATGTCCCCTTCTGTGCCCAGCTGGGAGAGGATGCTCCCAAATCTGTAATGAGGGACTTTTAAGCTGAGGAAATTCACACGCTTGGGCCCACAGCTCAGTTCTCAGACTTTGACCAAGTGGTGTCACGGGTCCCTGGGCAGGTGGGACCAATGCACTGCAAAAATTCTAGCAGTAAAAAATTTACTAGTGTGACTAACGGGAACACAAAGGCAAAACTTGCAGGGAAAAGAAAATTACACAAATATTTCCAGGCATCAAATTGTTACATTCAAACGCCACTGCTTCTCCTGTGACTAGGCTCTACTTCCACAGTACCCTCAGGTCAATCCCACATCCACAGGGCATCACTACTAGGCACAGCATGAGAATGGGTCAGAATAAATATCCATGTAGTCCGCTATGCCTTATCTTGCATGGCCAAGCTTTGCCTTAGGAGGATTATAAGAACAAGGTGGCATGTATCAAAATTTGCGCAATGTCTGTTTTTCCTTCCAGCAGCCTATGATCCAGAATTACCTCTAAAGATGGGTTTCAAGGACTTGTAAGTCATGAAGTTGCCCTGTTTCCCCTTTGGCTCATGCAAACTTTTAGCATCCGTGACCTCCTATAGTAACAACTTCCACAGCCCAGCTATATACCATGCAAAGAAACACCCCTTTTTGCTTGTTTTGAGCCCATTACCAGCGTTTCACTTGGTGCCCTCTGGTCCTTGTACTGGAAGAGACATCACACAAGCTACCACCATCCACTCTTACAATGCCACTGGTGGGCTCTTTAATCTCTGTCACATCCCCCAGTCACCTCGTCATCTCTTGGTCAGGCTGAGGAGCCTTCACCAACGTGCTTACTACTCGTACAGAAGTGATTGCTGTCCCCTGGCCATCCCTCCTGCTCTTCTGAGCCTCTGAGATGGACCAAAACTGCAAACAACCTCCAAGAGGTAAACGGACTGTGGATTTATATAAGGCCATAATGATGTTCTGTGTTTTGTCCTGCTTCCCTTTCATAACAATCCCTAACGTGGTTTGCTGCTTTTGATTGGCACTTAGCACTGAGCTGACCTTTCCACAGAACTGCCTATCGCTATCCAAAGATCTTGTTCCTGAGCGGTAATGGTCAGCTCAGTGTCCGCTGCTTTAGATAGGAAAATAGGATGAAATGAGGAAATTAGGTTCCCTCCATCTTTCCCAAACTCCATCACTTCACAGTTGAATTTCTTCTTCCGTTTTAATGCTCACTGAGCCTCATAAAAGCTTTTGTGCAATTCTTTAAGTCAGGCCTCATCCTTCAGGCCCTGATTAAACTTTGTTTCTCCTGCAAATACCAGCACTTCACGAGTTACAGTTTTTCCAGTTAGAGGTTTACTGAACCCCACATATCCCAGCCCCTGTCTCTGCAAAGGGCATTGCTGACATCTCTTCCACATGGTAACTCGCCATCTATTTCCCTCCTGTATTTCACCTTTTAGACAAGTATTTATTCAGACAAGGAACTTCCTTCTTAACTCAAGACTATTAAGTTTCCTTAAAAGCCCCCGCCAGGAGGGACCATATTGAAAACCCTTCAGAAATCCAAGCAGATCACATCAACTAGGTGCTTCCCATCCACATACTTGCTAACTTTTTCCAAGCACTCCCGTATGATTGTGAGGCTGGCTGCATTTTGTGAAAGCAATACTGTCTTTTTCCTTGGTTGTAATCGCATACTACAAGCACCCACTCATCATTCAGGATTCTCAGCTCCCTCCCCTGACTTCTGTTTACTTGCTGGATTTACTGGTTNAAAAAAAAAAAAAAAAAAGAATAAAAATCAAAAAAATAACTAGAACTGTCTAGAAAAAAATAAGAAGGAAAGCTCCTCCTCATCAGAGCTGGGACTTGCTGACTGAGACCTGAGCTCTCCTGCTCCAGTGCTGAGAAGAAGCAGCATCAAGCTCTGTGGCAGACCCCTGAGCAGGTGCTGCTAGAAGTCTACAGGCTGTCTTAAGTACACCAGCCTTAATGAAAATGGACAACATTTCACATCCTGATAACACCCTATAAAAATAAAATAAAAAATCCTCTCTCCAGCTCTCACGCCACTGACCGGAAAGAGGAAAATCTGCGCCGTTTTTTCTAACAGCCCCACTGAGGATGTCATCAGACTGGATGAGCTCCCACGGAACAGTTTGATTTCAATGCAACCACAGTTCCCAGCAGAAAAATTGTTCAGCCCATTCTCCTCCCTACGAGGTCCGCACAGCCGGCACAGTGACAGCTAGCTGGCAAAACCATGTGGTGACAACGCATGGCCACACAGCCGGCCAGGTTACAGAACCTGCCACCTCTGCTACATGTCCCACCTCGGTCTTCCAGCTCATCTGGTCATCTGCCTTCTCCCACACCTGCTGGGAGATGCTGGTGTCCTCACACCTCCAGGGTTTCTGTGGGTCTAGAAACAGTCCTCTGACTGCCACCTCAAGTTGACCTCTAACCAGTTTCAGCACACAAACACCACCCAGACAGCCCAGCCTACGTTCTCCCAGAAGAGGATGCAGCATTAAGATAGGCTCCCAAAACACAAATAGCAAAAATCAGGTTTAATGAAGACTCAATGGCTTAGAAAATCAATGTCAAATTCTAAGGTTAAAAAAAAATAAATCAGGTCTTAAGGTCTAAAAAATCCGTGTCAATTTTTTGGTCTGTGTCCCTGAATAATCACAGATGAGAACGCTGGATTCATTGTCTGAGGTTTTTAGATGTAACACTGAAACAGGAAGGTTTAGAAGTCACGTCTTCCCTCTCTTGCAAACAATGACTGTGCTCACATGGTTGTTAAGTATGTATCAGTGTTAGTACAACCCTAATTAAAGCAGATCATTACTTACACAATGTAGCTCCGGTACTGATCTGTGAACACACACCGGACTCAAACTTTAAGCAGAAGTAGGACACAGCTATTAGAGTTCATCTTTGAAGCTCTTTATGCTACTTGAGTGCCACCTTAGCCACCAGCCTGGGTTAAAAGGTCTTTTCAAGTGAAAAGCTAACAGCAGGTTGCTTAATGCAGGATACATCAAGGAGCATGACCCAACACAGGAGACAAATGTGTCCACAGTCACAAAACGTTAGAGAAACTCTCTTGCATCATACTATTTTTTGGTCAACAGAAGGACAGGCTGTGGGGCTGGCAGTGAGACTCTCCTCATTCCAGCTCCACAATTTCTCCAACAGCAAATATTCAGCAAAAAGAAGGGATGATGGACGCTTGAAACTTCAGGTTTGGATTCAGGGTGCAGACCACAGGGTCCTGCTGCTTCTGGCTCCTTTCCAAGCATCCCCAGGCAGAGAGTCCCTGGAAGCTCACCCACAGTCTGTGTCACAGCCAACCACCCAAACTTGGTGTCTCTCATCCTTTTGCTGCCTCTGACTGGGCAGGCAGCAACTTATCTCTTGCTAGGAAGTGCTACTCCTGTACCGTCTGGAGAGTTGTTAATACAAGAAAGCGGGGATGATTTATTCTTAACGTCTCTGTGGAAATCTTTGGGACGAAGCAGGATGTGCCATCCTCCCCAGGGATGTATTTCCACAACTTAAATGTTGGAGCTTTTAAATTCTCCTATGAGCTGCAGCTGCTCATGTGGCTGCGCTGCGGATACAGCACAGTGTCTTCCTTTAACATCAGAATTTCTGCCTTTCCTGTAAGGAAACCTCTTAAATCAGTGGGATAAATGCCCAATTGTATCATGATGTGGGATCACCCCAGGTTTCCTGGGGATCTCAGATACCTTAGGGTTTGCATTGTTCTTATTTGGACATTAGAGTTTTGCTTCCCTTCAAAAACTGATGGGCTAAATTCTGCTCTCAGTCTGCCTGAGAGAAGCTACTCCATCATTTCAGCAGTTTTCCTTTAATATACTGGAAGTTTGACCTAATTTATTCAGCAGACAAGTCCCAAGTAAAAGGTTAATTACATCACTAAATGCTATCTTTTGATGGCAGGGGAAGGAAAAAAAAAAGCTTTGCAATCTCAAGGTTGACTGCACTTTAAAATTTTAGAGGAATTATGAAAATTGGAAATATATTTGCTGCCAGACTCTGCTCCTCTGCTAAACCAAGTAGGAATCAGTGTATGGCAATATGCAACTCTACCTGCCCCAGGACCTCAAAACTCATTTCCCTCCTCCCCTCTGCCCTGAGCCGAGACTGCAACGTCTTATTAATTTGTCGAACAGTGCACCTCTCTGCAAGGCTGGCGTGTGGTGAGAAAGGAGGAGGAACATCCCTGTGGATGCTTCCACCTGTAAAAAGTGCATTCAAAGAGGCCACGCAGCAAGAGAGCCTTTGCACTCACTTCCCTTTTCTGTCTCTCTTCCTCCACCCAAATTTCCCATTCGAAGGGCGGTATTTCTCAGGGCATGAATGGTTTCTTTCCACCCCCAAATGAGCACAGAACAACTCCATCAACCTCTCCAACAGCTAACAGGTGTGGAAACCCAGCAAAACGCGCGATCCTTACCTTCAAAACTGACCGCTGCACGCAGCCAGCCGGCTCGAAGCAGCTTGGCGGTACAGCTGAGCCGGGTGCGTGGTGCTTTTCCCGGCAGAAGGGTACGAGGGACTCAGGCCGGCTCGCAGGGCACCCAGATGCCATCCCATGGAGCTGCTCCCAGCCTGGCTGTGCGCGGCCGATGGTTTCTGCCCCAGTGCAGGACGTCGAACCCGCACCTGTGAGACAGCACAGAGGTTTGCCAGTCGAGATCTGTCCCCCCAGCAGAAGTGCACGCTCTTCCACGGCAAAAGCAAGTCTATTGCGAACACCTCTCCCAGGAGTGAGGAGAGACTGAAGCGCGATCGCAGCAGTAAAACTCAAGGCAAAGTTAGACCCGCGCCGCAAACGGGGGGGTGCCTGCTGGTGTTAGGGGAGCAACCGAGCCGGGGTGCCAAACCCCAGTCCTCGGGGGGCAAAAACCCCAAACCCTGGGCTGCAAAAACTCCAGCCCCTGAGGGCGCCAAACGCCAGCCCTGGGGGTGCCCAATCCCACCTACCAGGGGTCAAAAACCCCAAACCCCGGGGGG